>JAKWJA010000847.1:0-144146 GCA_027704765.1 Solanum habrochaites
GACAGGGGGTGCCACGTTCCTGGATAACAGATAGCATATGAGGATCCGGAGTGTCAGTTCCGACACCATGGCTAGATATGGACGGGGACGTTTTCCGGTACCTAGGTAGAATTGAAGTGAGTCGGAGTGTCACGTGTCCGACCCCAGGATTAGATTAGGACGGGTGCCACGTTCACCCCCTAAGGTACCAGGATAGAATTGAGGATCGGAGAGTGCCACGTTCCGCACCAGGAAAGAATAGAACATAGAGATCGGAGGTCAGCTGTAACGTAACGACACCCCTCCCAAAAACCAAGAGGAGAAAGATAATGAATCTTGCAAGATAATGAAGATACTCATCTAAGAACTGAATTCCCAATGGGAGTAGGGTATTGAGTCTTGAGTCCCATGGGGAAGGCGGTGAGTTATTAGAATCATGTTGTTATGCTAAATGTGAGTATTGTAGTGAGGTTACCTTAATTGATATATACGGTTCCCTATGTAGTTAGCATGATATCTACTCGTAGGTGTTGTAATGACCCCCCTCTTGTATGTGTTCGCTTTGTTATTGGGTAATGCAGCAAAACGTTCCGTTCAACTTACAACTATAACAGTAGATATAGCCAGTCTTCACTTCATCGGAAATTCAGGGTGGAGCTAATGCTCTAGCTTGGAATGGGTCTTCTTCTTCAAGTCTTGATGCCTTGAACTTTCCGGATTGGACACTGTTTAGATTTTGTTTTAAGACAATTCCTTAGTTAGGTTAATTGAGTAGGTGTTCTTGTGATGCATGACTTCAGATTTCTGGGATAATAATATAGTAGTGGAATTGGTTTTGATTAATGAGTTTAAGTATTCCGCATTATTTTTGTTCGGATAATCTTGAAATGTTTAAGGTTTTAGATGGGTGAAGTTCTGCTCACATAGGAGGGTAAATGTTGGGTGAAGTCGCGTCCCTGTTGATTTTGGGTCGTGGACAGAAGGATATGAAGAAGGAGTCTAGACGGAGTTCGTCGCTAAGTGTCCCAAATTCCAACAAGTAAAAGCCGAAACATCAAAAAAGTTGGGGTGGCTATACAAGAAATCAAGTTCCGACTTGGAAGGGGAAGACATCAATAGGAGTTTTGTAGTGGGTATTTACCTCGGACTCAAAGGCAAATGACTTCTATGGGTGGTTGGGATGTAGGTTGGACAAAGTACGTCATATTCGTCAAGTCTACTTATAACAGAGCTTATGCTCGGATCTTCATAGATAGATTGTGTGTCTCCATGGGACGCCCGTATCCATTCAATCCGACGGTGGTACACAATAACATCTAGGTTTTGAAGGTCATTACAAGAAGGGTTCTTAGTAGTAGAGTGAATGTGAGTAACGCCTTTTCATTCGGTGAGAAGGAGGTCAAGCGGAAGCAGACTATCAAACATGCGGATAGCTTAGGGATTGTATTATTGATTTCAAGGTAAATTAGAATAAGGCATGTTTGCCTTGGGTGAGTGTTGGAGTTTGCTGTATAATAATAGTTTTCATTCATCCTTAAAATGGGCTCGCCTATGATCATTGATATGTTGTTGAAGGGAGGTGTAGGTCCTTTATTGATGTTAAAGTGGGGAGCCTTGCGTATTGGTTCCCGATTTTATTAGAAATTTGGAAAAGTTGTTCATCTCATAAGGAACCAGTTGGGCAAAAGTCCTATAGATAGGCACAACGTCCTATATCATAGGAGAAGGATTGGAGTTGTAAGAAGAGATAAGTGTATTGACATCGCACCCATGAAGGGGTGGTTAGATTTCGGCAAGAAGGGGAAAAGTGAGTCCCGTTATGATGGTCCTTGTGAAATATGTGCAAGGTGTAAGATTCATCCGATTTGCCATGTTTCCATGCTTAGAAAAGTGGTATTGGTGATCCCGAGGGCTAATTCTTATTGAGTGGGTCTTGGGTGTGACGGATAATCACTATGTGGAAATTCCAGTTGAAATTATTTGATTAGGAAAGCAAGACGTGAAGGAATAAGTTTGTGGCGTTCCGTAAAATGTTTAAAGAAGAATCACTAGTATTGAGGATGACACAGGGGAGGGCGATGGCAGACAGGAATGCCCCGTTACACTCAAATTTGATTACATTAAGGTTAGTAGTTCTTACTAATAAGAATATAATGACTAAAATTGAAATTCTGTGATTGGTTGAAGTCTTGCAAAATGTGAATTTTGGAAGCCTACAGTGCGACAATGGAAATAGTAATTTGAACGTGAAATTTTCCTCGTTGTTCTTGTGAGTAATTCTTTACATTTTATAGGTGGGTTTTATGAAATGAATATGTAGCGTTGTGATAAGTGATATTTTGGGCCATCTGACTCTGTAAAGCATGTTTAGCTCTTGTGTGTGAGAGGATTGCCTCATATGGCAGTGAGCAAGAGGGTGTGTATTTAAGTGTTAATGGCCTTGGTAAGTAATGATTGAGTTGTTAGTATTGTTGTTGGTGGGCTGCTAGTATGAGTCTATTCCTTTCTCTAATATTTTGAGTTCCATTCGGGACGAAGGTTCATAGGGGGGATAAGCAAAATTCAAAAAATCCAAGATGGGTCTTAAGCCTACACCTAAGTCTCATGAGTTCTAGACATTGTTTAAGGACTATGCTTAATGTTTATAAGTCACTTTAGATAGTCTAGAAAACAAAAAAGGTCATGACATTAAAGACAAGAGTTCTAGCAGGTAGTAGCGTTGGCCTAAGCACTATGTGACTAAACTTTTAGGAGTCAGAAATCACATGAAATTCAGTGGTAAGCGTATTCTATTAAAATGTGTTTAAGTGAATCATTGTCGACCTGTCGTGGTACACACTCCCCAAGGGACAAAACCAAGGGACCTTGGAGGGAGGCACTTGCACGTTAGTGTCAACACTAGAGAGTAGGGGCCAGTGTGCAACAAAGATAGTGAAATCGCCGGGGCGGCATCGATGCGAACGTTCGAGCAATAACTTATCCAATTGTTTGGAGGACCTCAACCTACACATTGTCTTACAAATTAAGACAGATGGCAGGCACGGAGGAGGCCGGGTCGTCGGCTCACCCACGATCCGTCGATTGTGTGTCGTTCGATCTCTGGTACTATACTAGTCGGCATGTTTTATGTTAAGTCCTAGATAATTATTATGTTTGGTGGTATGTAGGGGATTAGGTAAGCCTAATTAACTGAATAACCCCCCATATAAATACCCCACCAATTAGTCTGAGGTTAGAACTTCAATAACAAACTATATGCCTGTTCGTCTTTTGCTGTTCTTTCTCACTCTATTTGGAAACCCAGTGGACTAGCTCGGGAAGGTGATTTGGGGGATGAAAATGGTACTATTTTCACCATCAAATCTCATCAAACGTTGGAGGGTATGAGATCTATTCACCTTTGATACATTCTGTCCGTCAACGGGTTCTTTCAAAGTATTTTCAGAAGTGCGTTTTCATGTACGTGTTCTCAATCTTGAAATAAATGATGTATGATGGGCGTTTTGGTTTAGGTTTTAATTGGGATAATATGAATTTGGATTATTAACCTGTATGTTAAACCTAATATTGACATATTGATGGGTTTGTCTATGTTTGTAGAAGATAACCCTCAACCCTTAAACCCTCAGTTTGATTGAGAGTAAAGCAGGTTGTATTTGTTCATAACTTGGTTATTGATTTGAATACTATAGATGATGGTTTTATATTAATCATTTAAAAAATTCGATTGGACTTGTGCGGAATGGAGTAGTCATGCATAGTGTGTCTTCTAGGATGGTGTATATGGTTGATTATAAAGTATGATGAGTTTACCCAAACTTTGGTTGAATGGGGCTTTTGGGTAAAGAATGCTGATAAACTATGGAGGAGACTTGGTCGGTAACTTTATGAGTCTATCCTTATTCAACCTGTGTAATTGTGATCAATTCATGAAGTAATATTGGAGTATGGCCTTGTAGGTAGGGATTGATTAGAGTGGTAGCTTGTGGAATTGAAATGTCTTGATGTTGGGTGGTTTACTAAGAAGTAAGTTTGATTAGGATGTGATTGATTAATAATGTTCCTTATCATGATAAAAGTATGGTCATCTCACCCTATGAATTGTAATGAGAAGACTTATAGTCGTGCATTCTTATTACCCTATGACGATGAAGAGTTATACAAGGGTTAGACCGAGACCCTAAACTAAGATATGATTGATAATAAAGGCTTTTAAGACAGTTTCAATAAAGGGAGTTATCCTTAGCAACGATAGGAACTGCAATGGGAGTGGGTGGATAATTCCCAGTGACCAAGATTCACCCTTACTTTCTAAAGGTGGTGTGGGGGTTGACTCCAAAGAGGGATATGTAATCACAAATTGGATTCCCAGGGGAGGAGGTCCAAATTGCCCAAGTGGTTATGGAGAGGGAGTATACCGCCATATTCTTTAGTCTGAATACTATTTTGCCCCCATAGGAATTACTAATAGTGGATCCACCTAGAAAGCTCCGTTTAGTTTGGTGTTTACTTTGTTCCGGTGAACACTTCCATCGAGTAAGGTTTCAAACACCGATTTCAACTTAGCTCTTGTTGGTTATGTAGGTTAAGGTAGTATTCCCTAAATTACACGACCGAAATGGACGCCAACTAATAAGGTGATTGAGCGGTTTGATTAGCTAGGTAGGGGTATGAGACTCAACCATATGCATTCCCGAGTTTACCTTAGGAAGCTTAGAAGGTTATATGGAGGTATGATATGGATAATGATGACAAAAAGATGAGTATGAGACTGTACATATAAATGATTACTAATGGTGATGACGACTGCTTGATGCACGTAATTGTCTATGGTTGTAAATAGATGTTGTATCTCCTTAAAAAGTGTTAGGTGAATTTGAAATTAGTCATGATCTTGTCGGCTCACTGATTGAGTACGGTTTTAGTTTTTATTTTTGTGATTGGCACTATTGGCTTTATGAGAATTCATGGGTAGAGTTCGTGACTATTAATAGGATATGAAAAAACTCTTATCCATTCTTGGATTATATACGGTTAGCGCTTATATTACATAATGAATTAAAGTATGTTATGCGCTTTTACCGTGTAACATGCCCATGCTTGAGTTGTATGTTTCCTTGATGATGCATAAGGATTCCAACATAATAGAGTAGCATGTGTTATAAAATGTGCTTTTAGCAGATTTTGTTAAAATTTTCATACGGTCTAATACTTAGTACAAGTGGGCGTACTGAACACATTCTTCCTTTTCCCAAAGCATTTAGGTTTTCGTCGTTGAAGCATTTTGGGAGGAGACTTGAAGAGACTTGGATCTTTTTATTTATCTAAGTAGTGGTAGGGGTCGCATTTCTGAGGGGTTGATGCTACTATCCAGCTTATAGTTTTTTGTTCGAAGCCTTTTCTATTTATCTCCTTTCATTTGAGTATGGTTGTTATAAAGCCTACTATGTGGCTTTCTTTACATGATGTATGGCTATGCCACATTGCAATTGTGATAGATGGGTTCTGAGATGAGACAATCTGTGGAAGACCTATGTTTCCATCTTATTATATACGTTTGTGTGCATAAAGTAGAAGGTATGTAATTCCACGGATGAAGGGTTAGATATATACTCGAATATTCTATGTATTGTCTATTGTAGAGGGCAATGTAAAATTCACGTAGAAGTAATGACAAGTTAAGATTTTCCAATAACTTTGGACTATGAATGATATATGTAAAACTAGAGGACGAGTCTTAGCCATCAAGAAACGACGACGCCGGTTGCCGTTAGGGGTAAACCCAGGTGTGACATCAAGCGAGAGAAAGAAGTATTAAGTAGTCTACGATCGACCGAGTATTTCATGCTGCAAGTTTCTAGATCGCCCCAACTTACAGACCGTGAGTGATGGTGAATGCCAAGGCAAAAGGTGCCAGACGTGAGCTATAAGGCGGTTGCGAAGTGGTTACGAGCGAGCCAAAACTACTTAGCCGAGTGTTCTTCGCAACACTGTTTGGGCAATGAATACGAATATATTTTTGCACATTAGTTTAGCATTAATTATCATAATGTGGGAATTGTTTGTATCAATTACCTAGAGAACAAGTGTAGGGGGTTCCTCTATGTGTTTCCTTTTGCTACAGGACTATAGGAAATATCTTGAGAAACTGCACAATTGTAATCTTCAAATCTGGACGCATAGGTAAGTGATGAATTTATCCCTTACTAGTTGATAGATGATCAATTTAGTAACAATTTTTGCCTTTTTATGATGTCTAGCTAAAAAATTAATTATTGGGGTGTGATTTTGTGATTATTGGTTTATTTAGTTTATGAGTATTACTAATTGTTTGTTTAAGTGCCATTTAGAAGTGAGATTAATCATTACTTGTTGTTTAATTTAAGAATTGTAGTTTTAAATGTAGTTATATGATTGTGTTGTTGGCTTACTTTCTCTCTCTCTCTCTAGGTTTTAGAGCTAACATTATTGATCAATGGTTTGTGGGTATTGAGTTGACTTGGGTTTAGCTAGAGAGAGTGAATCTAATCCCAATCCCCACACATTTAGCTGGAGAGAGGAACGTATTTCATGGGGGCTGCTAGTATTTTTTAGGATTGTGATGTTCGAGAGAATATGACTTGGATTCATTGAAAAGTGTTGAAGAGGGAAAAATTACTCTATATAGTACTGCAGACACACGAATGATATATTACTAAAAGTTGCCAAGGACACATATGTCTACATTTGAATATCGTCGATCAATCAAGAACAATATCATATGGTTAATCATGTAATTTGCGAAGTTTTGTGTGGTATATCTAAAATAAACCTATTTGAAATGCGTGTCATCGCGTGGTTTGAATGATGTCTTCTTATGCGATAATTTTTGACTCCTGTGAATGGATTAACCAGTTCATACTCCCAAGCTGAGCTGAAAAGTGAACACTCCTATGGGTTCTACCGCCAATTCCATTTAGTGTGAATTTCATAATTATTTACGATCGTCACACTTAGATTGGATGAAGTTTCGTGACAGGTCAAATCATATTTGGGGGGTATGCGTTCATCTACATAGGATGTCGGCGGTCACTTTTTTGGGTTCTTTGTTGTAAAGGCAGTCATCTAACAGAAGGAAGGAGTTGAGGATCTATTTTGACTTTTTGGGGAGCGATTATAGTCAATTATTAAATTTCTATCAATTAAGTTTAGGGGGGTTGGCTCGACCGGAGGGTATTTGTAAGCTAGGAAAATGCGTGTCAGGCGGAGACCTTTTGGTAGTTATGTTTAGACCCCAAGATCATATTTTCTATTTATGGATCATTTCAGCATTAAGTGTTCTCATGTAGCGGCTAAATAATTATGACTTGCTTCGACTGATAGTTGAAATGTCGGGTCGTTCATTTGAATTTATTGAAAGTTTCCATATGTTAGAGCCTTTAAAATATGAATGATTTACTTGAGTAAGAATATCAAAAAAACAACCTAGGATGCCTACTTAATGAGTAATGATCGATTAAGGGCTAATTAAGTTTAGGTCATACTTTGTATCAGATCGATAGAGGCTGTAAATGCGCTCAGTGTGTGTGCCATTAGTTTTTTTGAAACATGAAGCGTTAGTCATGGTTTGATTTGGAGTCAACCTCTTGGTAAGTATGTTAGACAAGAATTATAGTAGTATGGTAAGATCTAGAATGATGAGTATGGTCTAGAATGACCTTTTATGCGATTCCCACGGATTGGGTCTCAGTTTGAGGCTCTGTGAAGTAGGGTAAAAAGGATTTGCGTGGGGTCCCTACTTTCATCAGCATAGTTCCAATGATGTTTGATAGCGCACTAGTTGGTACATGGAAAACCAAAAACCTTTGTTTTGGATAGAGTAGTTTGTTTATGTATATGGGTTCTCAATATTGAGCACCCCATCTGATCTCCTTTTAATCGTAAACATGGGCTAATGCAATAGTTTTCTCCTTTTGTTTATATCCTAGGCAGCGCATTCACGGAGGCCTACAATTTTTGGTGTCCTCTTCATAATTAGGCGTCACATTCATAGTAATTAACTTGTTTGGTCATCGTTATTGTTAGCCAAACTCTATGTGGTGACGGGAGTAACTTAACCTCACTTTTCCGGGAGTTCATTACTGTTGTGAGGGATGATGTGGGCCTTGTCCTCTCCCCCCCATTGTTACACCTCTTGCTTGTGGTGAGGGGACCATGTCTGCTGTGGGGGTAACGTTAGGTGAGGGAGAGCTAGGGAACTCCATTGTGTTTATTCTAGTTGCATTGTTGAAGTTAAGCGGATACGCGGGTTAGAGTTGTTAGTAGAGGTGACGAAGCGCGTAAGGTTTGCATAATCTCCCCTAAAATGTTTCTTATTATTTTTTATGTTGATGTAATTTGCACGTTGTTTTGTCTTGTCTATTTAGGGGTTGAGTGGTATGGAATCAGGGAAAGAACTAACGTGGACAATTTAGAAAAAACTTTGACGGAGTCAATTTCAACATCCACCCAAGGGCTTCCCACATTACCATTTTGACTGATTTTTGTCCATTTCAATCAATTGAAATTACGTGGACAGTTATATTAGTGATATTGTGAACAAATTTGCTAAAATGGCGGGTGTATCGATGGGTAGTTAAAAAGTAGAGCGATTTATTAAAATAATTTCAACCTGTGCTTTCGACTTTAGGTAGGCTACTAATGACTGTGCGTTATATTGAATCTCTATAGATAAGCTTAACATTGTATAGTGCAAGGGATTTTGATATGTTTGGGGTGGGTAAGGATATCTCGTATGCTTTTCTTTGATTACGATTGGCGTTAGGCTTTGTAGGAATTGGTTCAAGTCATTTCTTTTCGGTTTAATTTTCCTTGTTTACGGTTTGTGTAGTGTTTTGATATCTTGTATAGGATTATGAGTCTTTGTAGCCGTCGGTTAATTGTAATTGAGGATCCTGTAGAATGAGATTGGGTTAAACCTGAGAATGAGGATTGGTCAACTTAGATCAATTTTGTGTCTTCTTGGGAGTGTTTCATCTGTTTTAGGATCTGAAACTTTTGTCGATCCTATATTTTAGGATAGCCGTATAGTTATTTCATATTCTGATCACCGTAGGCTGGAGTTAGGGTCTTCTACCTTTGGGTGGGTTATAGTAGAGGAAGAGGATTCTTAATTAGGTCGTGCATACGATGAGTATTCATAATACCTTTGCTGATTGATTAGAGTTGTTTTTTCCTTGTGTTATCGTTGTTCAGTTGGTTAGAGGATTTTTTTGGCTAGAGGCCTTGGTTGAGGACCACTTGTATTCGAGGTTAGTTTATGCGCTCTAGGAGCGAGGTGTTTGGTACTAATTTTTGTTTTGATTGTGAACTAGGTTTAGATTCAGTTGATAGTCAGGTTGTGCATGAATGTTCCATCTGGCGTGATTGGTTATGTACCACCAGTTCAGCTTCTGGTCTTAACATAACTTTGAGAAAGTAGGTTTTTGGCTGATTATATTTTAAACATCATTTTGTATGGGAGTCTTAGCCATTTTACTACCTCATAAGTGAACTTAAGACCTCTAGAGCCACTAGAAAAGCAACCACTTATTTACTGATTTAGTCAAAGACTCACTCCCCTTCCATACTCTTTTGCGTTCACTGTTATTCTCACTGTCCACAGTGCATAAAGGGAAAAACACTGATAGGAAAAAGCAGGTCTATATGTATGTTACTACTCCTCGATTGTGTCTATCAATGTTACCCATCGTAATAGGATTATGCTGCATATGGTTCCACTTCATAGACGCGAATTAGGGGTATGTATAACAACGCTTTGTAATGATAAACCTGGTGCTATGACATACTGAGTTTAATTGCATAACCTAAATTATGCTTCAATGCCTTACTACAAACATATTGGTTGATGGGGTTAGAGCATCCAAATCAAACAAATTCCTCATCGATTTTCCTTGAGTATATGTTCTTTGTTTGAGTTGATTTCTTATTATGAAGATAGTTTCACGGCACGGGGGTTGCACTCTTATCATCGAACGATGTTGTCGAATCGAAAACTAATATTACGAAATGAAGTTTTGTATCAACTCATTATAAAATTAAAGGAGTATTGACAAGTTGATTTTTTAATTATTATATATCGATTACCGTAGAGGGTATTAGAGTTAATTGTTTATACTTGGAAATCAATATGTGCGTGACATAAGATGACTTTCATTAAAGTTTAATACGGATCTTAAATGTGATATATCTTACAAAATTCTCCATATTCAATCAATTATTTGGTAAGACGGTGAGATAAATGTAATTTTGATTTGAAACCGGAAAAAGTGTAATTATATTAGTGAATGTAAATAATTTATAAGTAGAATGTTTATGAAAAATAACTGATGATATCAATAACTACTTCTAATAGAAAATTATCTTTTATTTTGTCGCATACGTATAATACATGTGTCTTATGAGAGTTTTAGGTATCATAGTGTTTGATCGTGATATTAAAAACATAAAAATTTTTCAATTAGAAAATTAAAAGAATTTAAAGAGTTACAAGTAGTTATTTATAGACTGTTTAATATTAATTTGATTAAGATAATTTTAGATCAATTCGGATTTATATCATTTTATATATAGCGAGCAGATAGGGGTCTTGTGACAATAACATAGGTTAGATCAAACTGACACAAAAATAAAATGGAAAATTACTACGTACAAAAATGTACCTCAAAATAATAATATATATAAAAAAAGTAAAAATATGTGGAGCAATTCATAGACAATGAAGAAGGAAGGCGAAAATACATGTTCATAATATGGATCACCCGACATTCATGTATTTGCATCTCATGAACCAAGACGTTACTTTTAGGACTTTCACTTTAATATTCTATTAAAAATCAAATTCTCATGCTTATATAATCATATTATAATTAAAAGTGAAAATCTATTTTTGAAACAATAGACTAAACATCAAAAGTAATTATTATACGGACTGTGTTGATGCCCGATATTGCAGCAAAATTAGGAAGAAACTCTTTCATTTGATGTTAAAAGAATAAGAAATGAAATAAACAAACGAAAATTATCTACCCCCCATCTGTGCTTTTTTAAAAACTCTCACGCACTTATGTATACAAGAGTTCTGTGTGAATCCAAAGTTGAATGAGATATAATTGTCAATTCATGTTCTCTCATTTTTTCTTTATAGGAAAGTTCACATTATATGCCCATGGTAAGAAATCGGCGAAAAAGTAATGGATGAAAAACTTTTTAATGATCTTCAAAGTGTTCATAGAAAAGAGACCCCCAAGCAATTATAAGGGTGGGAAGTGTGAGTTATGACCAAGGAAAGATGAAGGTAAAAATGTTGTGACTATTCGGAGGAAATTAGTCTTTTTTTCATGACTAAAGCACAAAGGTTCATTTAAGATTATCAACGTTCTACTAAACTAATATAAAAAATTTTGATGTATGTACGACGAAAAACGTTTTGAGAATAATATGAGTGTTAAGTGTTAATTTATGAATTATTAGCTACAATTTGTTCACCAATTATTTCTTATGTGATACCTCAAATCTCAATGGATTTACAAACTATAATGGTGCAAAAAATTTTGAGTTTTTTAAATAAGAGAACAGTTATAAAACTAAAACACATTGTAGTTTAAATTGAAAAGAAACTCTATATTTATAGATGAAAAACTTAGACATCGACTATATCTGGGTATGGGCTTATTAAACTATGTAGAACCCTTCAAAAAGCGTGCTCATCGAAAAGATTAAAACTCTTTAAAAAAGTGCACCAACCATTGAAAAAATCACAAATCTTTGCAAAAGTCACAACTTCGTCGAAGTACTAAGTTAAACCTGTCAAAAAGTCGCAACCCGTCAAAAAAATCCACTAATTATCGCTAAAGTTAAAATTGTTTATTATTTGTGAAAGGTAAAACTATTAACATAACTTAATTAAAGAAATTGAGTTATTTCTAATGGCGGGTGGGATAGTAATGGAGGCATTCAGATTGGAAGTATACTTTTAAAGTTAAAATAAACGAAGATAACTCATTGTCTACACTTCAGTACCCTACATATCATAACGATTTCACCAGCTGATTGGATTGTGATGTTGGAGAAACTTAGAACTTCAGAGAGGGGTTAGCTCCCAGATTCAGGGTGTCTCTATCTATCTCTGTCTTGGGCTTGGAGAAGTGATTATTTTACCTCAGTTAACAACTATATAATTTTATATTGTTATTCTATTCATGTTTTTGATAGTTCCTCAAATTCTGTCTGACCTCGGATCATGGGTGTGTTTTTTGAATTGTTTTATTCTCCCTCTTTGCTTTGTTCTTCTTCTCTTCTTTTATATTATATATTATTTATATTATGAAATTTTTTCCTTTCGTGCAACAACTATTACTTCTGTACGGAGCGAGAAATCAGTCGGCTTACTACTAAGGGACGTGATAGGTGCCAAAATTACCTGAATTTTAGGGTCGGCAAAACAACAACTCTCTGCCTTAACTTTTGGAGGTGTGGTCTTGGTGATCCTCACAAGATAGGAATATGTTTAGAAGTAAGTATGTGTGCTTATAGATAATTTATTGGAAACATAGAGTTATGCATTTTTTTCAGGAATGAGTTTCAAATTATCCCCATTACTCTTTCATTTGCTTGAGTTTATGAAATGGAATCGAGCTGCATTGTCAAGCTTTGAGTCGGTATAATCATGTTATCTTTTTCCATGATTAGGATGATTTTGTGGCAATCTTTCTCAAATTTTGTAGGTTTAGTTGATTTAAATATAAAATGGTTGATCTTCCTTGGTGGATTTATGGTTTAGATATATCTGATCAATGCTTTTAATTTTATTATTATCTAGATATGTTTCATACTACAAGCTTTGATTAGCGGATTGGTGTGCTAAAGTAACAACGGATTCTTTTGAAATGTAATATTGAATATTTTGGAAATGACTATAAAAGACTATATTTGTTCGTGTATAAATTGAAATTTGTTTATTAATTCTAATGAACTGTAAATTTTTTTTAAAAGTATAGAATGTAGGGTGATGATGTAACAAAAATAGTTCATAGATAGAAGACACGAAGTTTGGTAGGAAATATAAGGTAGGTCAAGACGGATGCGTCGGGGACTCTGTGACATTATTAGTGTCCCCCCTTTAATTTCGTTATTGGTGTGGCATGTCTGAAGAAAATCTACGTCCAGACAAAAATGATACTTTTGGATTGGAGTTTTTAATAGTGCACCAAAGGTAAATTTAATAATTATAATCCGAGGTAGATCCAGGATGTAGAGTCTAGGGTGCCAGTAGACTCAGCGCAACTGCAATTTACGTTAGTTTGAATATTGTCTTTTCGATTCTATTTGAGAACTCAATGCAATAATTCAAGAGTCAAACAACAATTATAATATAGCTTTCAAAAGGTTGTAAGCTTTTATAAAAAAGTTAAGATAGTGAGAAATGTTTACATAGTTTAATTCAAGAATAAATCGAGATAATATTAACCGCGAGAATGTATAAGTATGACCTGAATAGGATTCATGGATGATTTCGATTTTGGATGTTACATGAAAATTAGTACCCAAGACTTGTGTACATTCATTGTCAAGATTAATGACGCCTTTCCATTATATTTTCTGTTGGAGATGTGAGGCATTCACTGTTTATGAAAATTTATCACATTAATGAGAGAGAAAGAAAATAGAAAGTGCTATCCGCTTATGTTTGTCGTATTACTTTGTCGGTGTGTCTTTAAGAGATTCAAACAAAAATGACAATTTACATTGTGTCGAATGTATGCGCCACTTCGTATAGATGGGGACCTGGTCCTCACTACAGTCAAGTCAGATCAGTAAAGAAGAAATGCAGAAACAAAGAAATGTGTAAAGATGACAAGAACATTACTTAAGTAATGGGGGAAACTCCTGCTCTAAGGGAGGGAAAACACACAAACTTGTTATACCGGGACTTTTCAAACCACTTTCACTAATCGTTCAAAAAGCAAAAGTTAAAGTCGGTTTTTAAAATTTTTAAAACAAGAGATAGGCTTGCAATGCTCTACAGAAGTAATATCCTTACATCACTTAGTGAGCCTGAGAAGATACAATACTGACTCTCAATTGTAAAAGCATAAGTTCCTGTTACCCAAGCTCTGATATAATGATTTTCAGCCCTAAGGTCGAAAGTCCCATATCAAAAGAAACAAAATCATACTAATGTAAAAACGATTACAAGCAACGTCGACGACCACATATACAGGAAGCCAATAAATACACTTTGACAGGTCCTTGTGTTCTTGAAAATTGACAATTTTCTCGTATGAATGAATGAGAAAAAAAACTTTTTTTTTTTGTTTGATGTATATAGCCAGGAGGAGTCTATTAGCCAATCAAACTAAAAAAACCTTAGTCATCACGGATGTTGAAGTACTCTGCTATTCACAATTTTCTGAAACAAACAACTTTTACAGTTTCCAGCACTTTGAAAGCCTGGACGAGTTTATCACGGTAGTAGGACCAGTCCCGAAGGGGGAGAAGATCATCAAAACATCAAAGAGCATAAATGAGAATTATCAATTCACTATTGAGATGACATACAACCTGCATAATCCTCACGTTGGCATACATAATTCAATCATAGCCATAAGTAAACAGTAGTATTATTCAAATGGCCAAATGAACTCTCTTCCTCTATCAAGTACCTTGTGAGTGAGAAGAGTTTCTTCTTTGAAGATGCACTTTTCGCTTTGTCAGCTTAGAATTTTCAGAGAGGAGACAATCCAGAATTAGTTTGCAAAAATATTGAGTCTCATGTTTTAGTGAGAGGAGAAGGACAATATAAAATACAGCTTAAAATTCTGGGACCGCCCATCGGCTGAGAGCCGCCTTTCTGAAGACGTGCACTACCACCTCAGAAGTGGCAGGCTTGTCTGATCAACCGTCGTGCGGCCTGTGCAAATGCGACAGTCTGAAGGGAGAAGGTCCCTGCAAACTTCTTTAGTGGATTCTTGAAAGCTGGACTGGTTTCCGTCTTTGAATGAAGGATTAACTATGTTGATTGTCATGGTTGAAAATATTAACATAATAGAGGTACCATATGTTGGAAAATTACCCTACGTCCATTCTGATGGGTGTCCCTCGTCCATTCTGATTGGTGTAGTATGGTATACCTCACCAACCTCTGACATGACAGCTTTATAGTTGTACCCCTTTATAGATCCGAACGAGTGAACTCAGACAAGGACAGGTCCCTTCATTTGTGAGGATCATCAAATCACCTACAATATAACATTTTCCCCCTTTTGATGATACCACACAAATACACCTCACGTTTAGTTTATCATTTATTTCACTGTCAACAGTCCAAATAACAAGGATAATGTTCCTTGTTAGATGTCTAAGTTTGTTAAATCATCAAAAGTTAATATCAGCTCTTAACTAACATTTCCCCCCTTTTTGATGATAATAGACTTATTCACCAGTTCCTCCTATCAACAAGAACTCTTGGGGTAACTAGAGTTGAATCATCGCCAAAGTTTGTCAAGTCATCAAAACATCAATTTAGTATTTTCACCTTTTTTTAATGATGAGAAACATTTTATTTCCCTATCGACGGGACCAAGTCCTCATCAGGTAGCTTGTATTTATTCCCCCCTACCAACATGACCATAGCTCTTCAAGTATCTACCAATTGATTCCTCCTATCAACGTGACCATATTTTTTTTCAAGCAGTTATAAAACCATTACACCATTGGTCTCTTACCTTAACAACTTTCCCCCTTTTGACATCATTAAAAAGGGTTAAAGTAGTAAACCAAGTTGACATAAATGCAGTTGAAGCAAGTGCATGACCACTTGGGCAACACTGAGCATGACTAAAAAATACATAAGTCTGAGACACTCAGTGAAAGAAGACATTTTCATCTATAACCAAAACGCAACCATGCAAAACATTGCAAATACGATTGGCAATGAAACCAAAACAATGCCCAAAAGAATAGATGATGACTGACATAGTGACTTAGACAAGCAAGGAAACTTAGAAGTCAAGGATTGAAATAATAAATTAAATCGCGAAATATCCCTTAGCATGGAGATTTTTAAGAATTCTTTTTAACGTTCACATACTGTGCACGCCCATCTGTATGTTGACCTCAGGGCCCACAGTTTTTGCCTTTCTTCTTGTTTTGCACCATGGTGACCCTCTTGATGTGTGTTTCAGAATCGGTCCTTTTAGACAAACCCTTTTAGTATTCCATTAACCCTAGCCTCTCATAACTTCCACACCACAAGCCTGAGTTTTCAAAACCGAAACATGGTACAGAATTACGCCAGCCTAATGAGATAATGGATCACCATTAAAGAACCAAATAGAATTAATTTTGAATTCAGTTTTTCTATTAGACACCTTCCTCTTAAAAAAACTTTGAGTCCTTAGCATATCAACTCTCCCTTTGAACATATTTTTCCACTTCTTGTTTTTCATGGAGGACGAATCCAGCTTCACAACACTCAGACATTTTCATCAGAAATTCTCCAGCAAGAATACAGGGGTACCAATTGAAGTGTGGTTCGAAAGAAGAGAAAAGCGAATTTTCAAACAAACCCTTACAATTTTGGAAGGTAACTGGATTTTTCTGGGGAAAATAGAACTATTATGGAATATAAACAGAGAAGTAGCATCATTTTGGGTACTCAAAGATGACACACAATCCAGATTCCGGAATACGAACATGTGGCAATTGTGTGGTTATCATGAATAAGTCCAACTGTAATGTTAATATTGCCTAACCACGGAAAGTAGCAGTTCCCTATCTATAGGTTGAATGTTTTGCCTAGATCTTTTCTACCTCCCTTTTCTCATCCCATTTTTTCATGTGTGTATACCTTACAAAAGGTAGAAAATGTTTTTTTATAAACATGGCATAAGCTAACACAAACCAATGATAACCTGCTCCTTTTCATAAGTAAACCATAGAAAGAGTTGATTCTTAGGTAGGATCCATTCTGAAGGTGTTAGAATTTTCATCTCAACGTGGTTAATTTGATCACAAGTTTTTGTGAACTTCATGTTTCGCTTGTTCCACAAGTTGAGTTCATTAAGCTTCACTTGCTCATTTTTATTTCCTTCAGTTGATGAAAGAGAAATTCATCGTGCCTTTTAATTCTCCATAAGTGAAAGTATCAACCTATAGCATAATCCACATCTTCTATCCGCTGGATACCACCAATACCATCACTGTACTTCAATCAAAAGTCTGTTGATGGACAGATAAGCCCGACCTGGTCCCCAGTGTCTTCTTCAATATCTGCAGAGATTCCTACTAGTCACATCTTTAAAGTTTTTTCTTTGTATATGGGTAGAGCCGTTGAACCAAACACCCGATCATTAGCATCCAACTTCAAGTTAGTGCCCAGAAAGTATGAGTGTCTAGTCCACCCGCAACATACACTTTTTAGAACTTCTTTGAGATTGAGTGGATCTTGAAAAGAATTGTTTTTTCAGCCCGTCACAATTGAGACCCTCTATCTGATTTCTGAGCAAACCCTTTCCATCTCAGCAAGTTCTTTCTTTGCACACTTCTATCTCTTTTCCAGACTCATCAATAAACAGATGACCATTTTGTATACCCCTGATAGCATACGCTCGAGAAAGAGCGTACCACAACTATTTTTTCATCAGATTAGATCAACTTCTCAATATCATCATTTGGCCACATAACATGTTTGTATTTACCACTTCGGCCAACAGTTACTTTGGAAGATTAAAAGTATGTGGTTCCCTGAAGGTGTTTGATCTGCTTCTCCTTAACCCACTCACACCGTTGTGATCTGCAATATCATTTATGAAGCATGGACCGAGGTCCCCTGACCGGTTTATTTAGCAGAAACAATCATTAGTACGTTTCTTGAAATCATACTTCAGCATTCTCAACCATCAGTATTTGGTAAGTGAGACTGTCATCACCAATAAACAGATCAGTAATACAAACATGTTTCTTGAGCTCTCTACTATCAGATCAATCGCCTGAGAGAGCAGTTTTAGTGATCACCCACATTGCATTCGAATAGAAACTTTTAACTTATTTCATTAATCACAAATCTATGAAACACTTGAAAGATTTTACTTCAACCATTGGCATATTACACATCCTCGTTAGTGTATTCCATAGATTTTCAAAACATGCCTGCCCCGAAAAATATACCCTTTTCCTGCCATCGCCAAATGAGACTCCTCCAACTTGAAGTGTCTTGAGGGAGAGGAAGTTTTGTAATTTTCACAATCATGTGTTTTGATCATCCATATATTCATAAACCACACTGACTGATACTACCTCCTCTTCCTTGCATGACAAATCACTTGTTAACCTTGGGAACCCATTTAAGACGAGATTAACAGTAAGTTGATAATAGAGAGATAAGAAAGTCTTTTGTCCAGTAAGGCAGACTCGATTTTTTCAACTTGGGACCATGAGTAGGAGCAGGTCAGTTCTCCTGTCTATTCCGCTGTTTGGAATAGTTTAACGAACTTCCTTCAATATTATCAACATTGGACAATCTTTCTTAAGATGTCCATCTCGATATAAATTTCAACACCAACAATACATCACCAGAAACTTTTTTTCTACGAGTTGTAGAGGATTTTTATCGCGTCAAAACCCAGACCTCTTCTACTGTTGTTGTCCTGACTCCGCATCAATATATTTAAGAAATTAGAAGAATTGGTCTATTGAGGGATTTTTTTCCGTTTCCCTTTTCCAAACACGACCAGTCCCCTCTCCAAACTATTTTCTATTTCCTAGAAAGCCACTTTAATCTTCATTTCACTGTAACTTCAAGCTTATTTTCAATCTCCAACGCGTTGCTGGCCTCATTCTTTCCTTTAATTGTAGTAGTTGGCGCCGTTTATCTTTGCATCAGTTCGAGTTTTCTGCTTCTAGAACACCTATTTGACTTTAATATCAGATATTTGGGTAACTAAAGTCAATTTTCCATCTGAAAACGGAGTCTAGCTGTTGTTTTGATATGCTTCTCATCTTTGCTTTCTTCTTCTGCTTACTTATCAAATCAGTAATTCAACAACCATTTTTCTCTCAACTATTCTAGTAAAAGGTATTCACGTTTTGCTTGAAATAAGATAGAGTGACCTGTTCACAGCACTTCATAGTCTGAATTTCCAATGAAAGCCTGTTTTGTATATTCGAATCATCTGAATCACGTGGGAATTTTCGAAGACCTGAACCAGATTTCTTTCTTCATCAACACCCGCAATCGATCATCATTAGCCTTTCTCCCACTTATGCCGAGTCATTTTCAGTCCATTTTCTGTTCTGTTGAGTTTGCCTCCTTCTTATTGAAAACCTCCGTTTTTTGACTCTTTCTTGAAATCTTTCAGTCAGTAACCATATATTTTCATATTCAGAAGCACATTTTTTAGAAACCTTTTGCTTCACAGGACTTCTCCTTTTTCCTGTGTGTTTCATCATACTCTCTTCTACACTTGAGAATCTCCTGAGTTAAACATCTTTTCTTCACGTTCTTGGTTGGAATGTGAGGACCATCAAGACCCAGGTCCCGCAGCTCACTATCTTTCACCATGATATAATTGTGTAGTCTGTTCTTCCACCATTGGTAGCACTTATGGTTGAAACGAGGAGGACATATGGTGGATTTACCATCTGCTTTACTTGGTGAGGAAGCCATTCCTTCAGCATCTATTCTCTTGGTGTTAACCATATAGAGAATTAAACGCTCAGATACCAATTGTTGGAATGTATGCGTGCACTTTTATAGATGGGACCATGTCCTTAATACAGTAAAGTCAGATAGTAAAGAATAAATGCAGAAACGTAAAGATTGATAAGCAACTATACGTGGAAACCTCCTTGCTCAAGGGAGGAAAACCACAACATGTTCTCAATAGGACTTTTTAAACCACTTTCACTATTATTCAACAAGCAAAAGTAGAATTCGGTTACAACAAGAGATTAGCTTGCTAATCTCTACACTAAGAAATAATCCCTATCACTTAGATAATCCTGAGCAGATACCAACAGTGCTCTCACAGTAATCCTAAGTACTCTGTACCCAACTCTTACTATGAATTTTTATTCCACCACGGGTACACGTTTGTATTAGTTTGAACAAATAACACTACAATTTAGACAATACAAGAAGTAGATCCACACAATGCATAACGAATGAATACCCTTCGATGAGTTCCTTTGTTGTCTTGAAGCTTAATTTCTCTCATGCAATAATGATTGAGACTTGTTTTTGTTTGATATATACCAATAGAGATTCCATTACCATCAAATACAAAACCTAGTATCTGCTGCTTCACAACTTTCTGAAGCAAACAATTTTACGCTGTACAACACTTGAGCCTAGCCAACTTTCAATACTCTGCATTAGGACCCGTCCCTGAACTTGAGAAGATTATCAAAACATCTCAGAGCCTAAACATTTTCACTTTCCCCGTTTTATGATGAATACAACCCTCATAACCCTCCACATGATTGTAACAACCATTCCATTCTATTGCCAATACAATAAGCATTATTCAATGGCCCATGAACTCTCCTTCACTCTATCAATTCCCTTGTTGAGTGGCAGAGTTTTTCCTTTGAAAAAGAGGGCTTTTCGCTTTTGTAAGCTTTATGAATTTTCAAGAGGAAAAAACCATCATTAGTTGTCAAAATTTTTTGTTTTGTGGTGATAAGACTGAAGAAATCACACAACTCTTGGGATTGCTGAAGATTCCTGCCTTTTGGAAGGATGTGCCTTTACCACCACCGAAGTTGACAACATTTTGACAACCGTCTTTTTCTTCCTTTCACATACGCATCTTTATGGACCAGGTCCCTTGCAAACTTTGCAACTTCTTTATGATTCTTGAAGTCTTCCTTGCTGGCTTTCTTCTTGAAATGAATGGTATTTTATATGTGTTTTTTTCCTGTTATATCCAACATAAAGGTTTGACTCGTGACAAACCCCCTAGTTCAATATGATTGGTGTAGTAATGCTATCCGTACAAACCTCTGACCCACAACGTGACAGTTTACCCATTATAGATCCAATAGCGAACACTAACAGGACCAGTCCCGTCATTTGTGAGACACCGGGAATAACACCTACATTTAATATTTTCCCGCTTTTTGAGGATAGCGCACAAATATCCCTCACATGAGTTTATCATTCCTTTCACTGTCAGCAGTCCCAATGAAAAGGATACAATTCCTTGTTAGATGTCTATGTTTGTTAAATCATCAAAAAACTTTAATATCAGCTCTAACTAACGGAACTAGTTTGCTTTAAGATCATCATTTTGCCGGATTCTACAACTTTTGTTTTACACTTTCAAGAAAATGAATTGTAAGATAATAAAATTAAAAAAGAGATTATTGTTTAATTTTCGTAATTGACAAATATTTTAGTAATTAAATAATCATATATATAATTTAAATAATGATAAAAGTAAGTATTATGAATTAGGATAGGATGTATAAATATAAAATTATTTAAACATACGAAAAGTGCAAAATTTTGAATAATTTAATAAAAAATCAAGAATGTAGAAAGTGATTATGAGAGGAATCTTAAACTCAAATGTTTTCAGCCGTTTAGACCAGGAAAAAATCATAAAACAGATTTGATCAAGTAACCTCAAAGCAGCTCAAACAGTTTGACTTTTTATACCGATCTGCACCCATGAACCTTTATACGTGTGTTGCACGTTTAATTTTTTATCTATATGTTCATATATACATCTAATATAACAAAGTTGTTCATCGAATTTGTGGTGGTGAGGAAACCCTCCCCGTCTGAATAGATTCCGCCCCAGCCCTCTTATAATATTGATATGATGGTTCAGCATAAAATGATTTTATATTTAAAAGTCTCAGGACCATGTATGGATGCCTTGCTAATAAAATGGGTAAGAGTATCTTCCATCATGACCTGAGTTTTTTGGTCGAAACAATTAAGAAACTCTCTGTTTATGTGGATGGAGTTCTTTGGGATCAAGCACAAGATAGAATAAGTAACATGATGCTTCATAAATTTGTTGACAAATATAGTTCTACAGTTTTGCAACGTGAGATTCCATTATCCCCGCCTACTCTTCATTCACTTGAGCCTATGAAACGAAATCGAACTACAATGTCAAGCTTAGAGTTGGTATAATCATGTCATCTTTTTCCATGACTAGGATTATTTTTGAGGCAATCTTTCTCTAATTTCTAATTTTAGTTTAAGTAAATATAGATGGTGGCGATTTCCTTGTTAGTTGTGGTTTTTTTGACATCGGGTGTGTTTGGTATGAAAAAAAACGTTTTTATAGTAAATATTTTTCCTCGAAAACAAGTGGATTTTTTGACTTATTCTCGTGTTTGGGTCGTGAGTAGAACAGATCTTTTTGTGTATAATTTCATAGAAATATCTTTTATTGTTACGAGAGTAGAATTTTTTACATTATTTTTTGGGGTAGGTGGTGCCTGGTGGGGGGGGGGGGCATGGGGTCCAAATTTTTTTTTTGAGTTGAAAATATGTTTAAAAGATCAACTTAAATTTTTATTTTAGGGGGAGGGCTCTGGGTAGGGGTGATTCTGTTCTTTTTTTGAAGTATAAAAATAATTTTTTTACTAATAACTTAAGTTTTTTAAGGGTGGAGGGGGTCTGGTCTGAAGGGAGGCGTGGGGTGAAAAATCAATTTGAATGTTAACATAAAATATTTTTTAAGTAAAAACTCCAACTTTTTGGGGGGTGGGGGTGGGGATGGTCGATGCAACTGGGGGGGGGGGAGGAATAAATTCACGGTTAAAACTACTTTCTAAAAAACTTAAAAAAAACAAATTTTTTTTGTGGGGAGGGGAGGGGGCACGGAGGTTGCTTGTAAAAACTTAAAAATCTTAAACTGTAAATGTCGATTTTTTTTTAAAAACGTCCATATTGGAAAATTTTGAAATTTTTCTATAACAAGTAAACATTGGTTCGTGTATTAGATCATAATTTGTTATACAGACCTTCTTATAGTAAGGTTTTTTTTTTTTCCACACACTTGATTTGTAGGCCAACGAAATGTTCTTACGAAAAGAAGTTTTGAGTGATAGATCCTTGTTTTCAGTATTACCCTTCTAATTCTGTACTTTATTATGGTCCCACTTTTATTTTTTTTTATGTGTTTGCATGATTTTTTACCCAAATTATTGTTTTCCCAGCACCTTAAACTATATTGTTTAGAAACTATATTAATCATGCATATACGAATCATATTCTTTCAGGGAATATGCTATCTTAATCCTACTTTCACAACAGTATGTATATCTCCAGGACGCAATGAATATGTTTGTGAATTCTAGTCTATGCCATTCAGATACCGAACTAACAAACTGCATCAAATACACAAACTAATACAACAAACAACCCATTTTGGCCCACAGGCATGATGTATACAACAACACATATCCAATCGAACCCGCCTAAACTGGCATGATAGCAGCTGCATATTATTTTATTCAATCAAAGTATGATCCCAACAGTACAGTTCACACACCAGGACATACACCGCCTACTGTCATGCGAGGGAGAACCCAGGTGAGTAATCCTCCTTCATGTGTTGTGGGACCATAAGACTCATAAAGTTTTAAAGGAGCATGACTCGCATAACGTTCTAAAGAGTAAGAATGATTAGAATGACCTTGGAAAAAAAGTTGTGAAATCAATGTGTTTTAATGGATCTGACCAGAAATCGTCAATTTAATGTTGATTCAATCATGTCATCACCAACATCCATACAATAGCAGCTACACTAGAATGTAAAATTAACCAATTCTAACTAGCTCCCCTAGCTCCCGAGCATAAAATAATTATGAATCCGTTGGTTCCTAGCCCGGCCTCAGACAACAAGACGTCCATAGTCTAATAACAACATAAAGATCACTATAAACTCACATGCATACAAAAAGGAATTTATATTGACTCATATCAGTACCCAAAATTTTTGAAGTCTAATCTTCACACCCATTGGTCTCACCTTAACAACCTAAATGTCAATTAATTTAGTTATAAAAGTGTTTTAACCTCAATGTAATGGAAATCAACTCTGTCGTTGTATCTCTATTTGTATCATTTCACACCCTATTATTTGGAATTTGATCTCACTAGTATTTTGGACAATTAATTAATATACCATCATTAAGCCTTCATTCGATATATATTTACTAGTTACTTATCCTAATAAATGATCCAAGGACAATGGAAATCTTTGCTAGTAAACTATCATAAACTCCTTAGCCTCTACTAGAAATGAAAGATAATATTGCGTACAATTGACCCTTGCAAGTCCGTTTCTCTTAATCCACTCATAGATATATATGCACACAAGTAGAATGAAATCGTATATTTACTAACAAAGCAGATCGTACTAACCTAAGTCCTAGAAAATAGGAACTGATAAACTTACGGGACCTGTACTAACTTAATAGTAAACATTACAAACTTAAAGCTTAAATTGACTGAACATGACTTATCCATATTTATTACAATGGTAAAGTGAAAGAGGGTCGATTTATTTTTACCGAACACCACCCTAGGCAGTCTTGCAAACGTCTGAAACACTTAGCCTATCTTACTCACACAAATTTGACTAAATATAGAAATACTTAAGCAACCAATTTAAACGCGCAGCCATAATGATGTGCAGGACTCTCGTCCCTACCTATTATTAATCTTATAATATAAATCAACTGAAGGCTTCACGAATTTCTCAACGCCAGAATTACCTCTTTACCTTAACAAATTTTTACCTTATAACATTTCTATACAAGCAGTGACATGCGGCAGTTCGAGATTACCCTGTCTGCGCTCGTTATATCACAGATCCAAACTAAAGTTGTCCCAACATCTATATTTCTATATTTCTAACAGATGAATCTAATTCAATTACATCCTTCCTTATCGAAAAGAAATATTGATATTCTAACACTTAGAAGATTCAAGGCTACATTCCACACTAAGATATTTCATCCAGCTTCCAATACTTAATTTTTAGCTGCCCTCCAAACCTTAGTTTTTTCTTTCAGCATTATGTGAAATGCCTTTTTTTTTTTTGCAATCGTCAAGTCTTCACAACTTGTGCCCTTGGCACATCCGGCACTCTGCCTTGCTCGGTGAATCCATCCCGCACGTAAGCATTGCCGTTCAAGTTGCTTTGTCAACACCCCATGACCTTGACCCTAGTGTTGCACTGTTTTTCCCCCATTCATGTCAAGACCAATTCCCAAGTCCTTGACATGTCATCACATAGTTAGATCAAGTAGTTCACGGGTCTAAGATAAAGAGAGAACACCACCACTTGAACTCGATTTACTCATCGAGACTGTTTTAAGATAGTCATCAATTTGAGCATCAAACTTCCATAAGTTTTTCGCCTTCTCCCAATGATCCAATAATTCTGTCTTAGTATTCTTCTTACTTGTGCCCAAAACCCGGTGATCAAGGATCTTCTCAATTTCAGCATCATACGGTGTAGGTACTAATGGAGGAGCCTTTTTTTGACCTATTTGTGTCCGAATCATCTGCATCTGCAAAGTAAGGTTTCAAGAAACTCACATGGAAAGTGGGATGAATTTTCAACCTTTCTTGCATCTTTAATCTACAAGCAACTTCGTCCACTCGTTTCACCACTTCGAATGGACCATCATATTTAGGAATCAAACCCTGATGTCTATTCTTACTTACAATCTGTTTCCAGATTCGTGGAGTAAGTTTTAGTAACACATTGTCACCCACATTGAACTCAACTAAGCGACGGTGTTGATTAGCATACTTTTTCATGCACCGCTGAACCTTGCGCAAGCTATCCCGTGCTTCAAAAAACATTTCAAGTCTGTCCCTTGCAACCATGTATGCTGCTGGAAACTTTTACTGATTTTTAGATTTGGCAACATCTAGTGGCGTCATAGGCTGTTTGCCTAAAACAATTTCAAAAGGTCTCATATCTGTTGCAGATGACTTGTGCAGATTATAGTAGAATTGCGCAGTGTTTAACAATGCCACCCCATTTCCGTTGACTTGCTGTAACATAGTGCCTCAAGTATCCTTCCAACAAGTGATTAATTCTTTCCGTCTGCCCATCTGTTTGTGGAGGATTCACAGTAGAAACTTTTAACTCAGTTCCAATCATGTTGAATGAAGCTGTCCAAAACCTACAAGTGAACCTTGTATTTCTATCACTCACGATGTCAGCCGGAATACCAAAATACTTAACCACATATTTGTAGAAAAAATCAGCAGCAACTTCAGATGAACATAGTTCATGTGCAAAAATAAGAATATAATATTTTCAAAACCTTCCAACTACCACCATGATAGATACTTTGCCATCTACCTTAGGGAATCCAGAAATGAAATCCATGCTTATTGATAGGCACGACCTTTAAGGAACAGACAAAGGTTGCATCAAAACTTCTTCCTTCTTGCGTTCAGTCTTATCAACTTGACAAACATGACAAGTCCTGACGTATGCCTCTATATCGTTTTCCATTTTTTTCCAAAAATAAACACGAGACAGTAACATCCTTTCAACACCTGCATGTCCATCACAAGCAGAATCATTCACCTCTTTCATTAAGTCTTTGCGCAATCCACCCTGATTTCGTACAACGATCCCCCCCCTTAAAATAGAGCAGATCTTCCTTGATCCAATACCGTCTCATTGTGCCATTTTGTACTTGACCCATCCATTTAACATACAATGAATCATTTGTAGCACACATCCTGATTCTATCAAATAAATCAATTTCAAGTTTTGAAATTGAATATACTGCAACAAATACTTCTTTTCTACTCAATACATCAGCAACCTGGTTGTGTTTTCCTGGATTATGTTCCCACATGATATCATATTATGTTGGAAATTCTTGCCACCGTGCTTGTTTAGGACTCAACTTTTTCTGTGTCTTGAAAAATGTATTTGCTACATTATCCATTCTTACTATACCTCGAGTACCTAGGAGATAAACTCTCCAAACCTGCAGACAGTGTACCAAGACAACCATATCTTTTTCATGTGTTGAGTGTCTCTTTTAAGCATCATTCAATTTCCTACTTTCAAAGGCCACAGGATGACCTTCCTGCACTAATACACCACCAATTGCTTTGTCCGACGCATCATTGTGGTCTTCAAATGGTAACTCAAAAGCAGGCAATTTGAGTATTGGTTCAGATGCAATAGCTTTCTTCAAATTCTGAAATGCTTCATCTCATCGTTCATACCAAACCCATTTCGTATCTTTCTTCAAAAAGTCTATCAAACTGCTGCCCTTTTTGTGTAACCAGCAATGAATTTTCTATAATAGTTAGCCAACCAAAGAAACAATCTTAAATCCTTCATGTGACGAGGTGCCAGCCAATCAACAATGGCTTGCACTTTCTTAGGATCCATTTGATTTTGTTTTTTACTAACAAGATGCCCAAAATATTTTATCTCTTGTTGAGCAAACTCATACTTTTTCATATTAACATAAAGTGTGTATTTTTTCAACCAAGACAGAACCAAACTTAAGTGATTGACATGTCCTTCCAACGTTCGACTATAAATGAAAATATCATCCATATAAACAACAACAAAGTCATCAAGATAGTCAAACAGTACATTATTCATTATGTTTCAAAATGTTGCCGGAGTATTAGTTAGCCCAATTAGCATTACAAGCAATTCATATGAACCATATATTCTTACACATGTTTTTAATGGTTCATCGCCTTCTGCTATCCTAACCTGCCAGAAGCCTGACGTAAGATCATGTTTTGTGAACCATCATGTTTTACTCAACGTATCTATCAAATCCTGTACCAATGGAAACGATACTATGCTTTACAGTTGCCTTGGGTTCAGAACCCTGTAGTCGACACCGTCGCATAGTCCCATCCTGTTGTTATTTGAATCACACCGGGTACCTATGGAGCCTTAGATGGTTGAATTAATCCAACATCCAACAACAGTCGTTCAATTGTTACGCAATTCAGCCAATTCCTTAAGAGCCTACGATAGGAGCATCGCCAGGAAAAACCGTACTCAGGAAGCACCTCAATTTTATATTAATGTCCTTCCTTGGTGTAAAATCTTTGGTAATTCAGGCAAATAACTCACATCTATTTTACATTACAAACACATCCGCACACTTCTATTTTAACAGTGGATTCCACTCTTCGCTAAGGAAACAAATATAATTTTACTCACACTCCTCAGCCTTTTTGTCTAATTGACTACTGACAAGAACTTCCCGTATAGGTCTTTATTCTTTGCAACTTTAATTACATTAACACATGGATGACTCCCTTAGACATCCAACATTACTTTTCTTCATGAACCTCACATTCCTCCATTTAAAGGGAAGTACGGAATAACTAGAATTTTTCTTAGAAACTCAATCCCAGTATGATCTCAAATTCACCATGCCACATCCATCATCAAATTAATGTTTTTCCGACCAAATTTCAGTCGACTAGACCCACCATAGCAATGCGCCACAACGGTCCTATGCCTTGCATTAACTTTTCTTTTGACTGGAAAGGGCTTTTAATTACTCAGCCCCAATCTTTTGTAGCACATTTTCGACATCTATAATGTTATAGTGGCTCCCTGTATCAAAGCCATTGCATTACATGTATGTTTTTTAACTTTCTTTATTATAATGAATTCAGGGCAAGCATGAGGATGTAAGTACCTAGACGTTTCTCCAACATTATTAACCCGCCATCATATATTTGAAGGAACTAATCCAATAGATTTGCCATTGCAGCCAAAATTTCCTTCATCTTCCTCCTTTTGTGCATATTTACAACCAAGAAATCGTTTCCTTTTCCCCCGATTTTGACAAGTCCTGGCCAAATGAGGGACTACCACAATCTAACCCCCTTAGAATTACCATCTTTTTCTTGTGGTCTGTCTTTGCCGTCCTTAGTTTGTGCCTTTTCCTTTGTCGTTTGTACTCACCTTACGACTAAATCCGTTTTCCAGTCCCCTTTCTAGCACCTTTTTCTTAGTTTTGAAGTAGAGGGAGACATCTGTCAAAGGACGCGACTCATCCGGAACATCACCACAATGCACAGCAATTTGCCACCTGGCAATCTTTTAACATGTATGCCTCCGCCGTTCGTTGAGCCCGCCTCGCAAGCCGAAATGAGGTTATGTAACTCTCCTCTCAACATGTTTTGAGTGTCCTACATCACTAGGTACTTCTTTGAATGTATCACTCACCTAACTTGTCTAGCTTAGCATTTTCATCTTATTCCTTGCAAGCCAAAGGCGTTGCTAGGAAGAAATTGATCGCACATTTCTTTCATTAACTTGTTCCATGTATCATTCTAGGACGATGAAGCACTTACCATCATCTGGCGTTCGAGTTCTTTCACCAATTTTAGCAATCACCCTTAAGTAACATTGTGGTTACATGTTGTAACTTGTGGCGTCCAAGCACAACCTTGGGCAACAAATAAAATATGTTCCATGTCCCAATTGAAATTCTCCACTTCTTTAACACTTATTGCACAACTAAAGGCTTTAGTTTAAGGAATTTTAACCTTAGATGATTCAATATGATTTGAACTCAACGTTGCCACAGCTCGACATACTATAATATTCTCTGCACGAAGGTTTTCATTTTCCTTCTTTGGCCCCTCAAGTTTTTGTGTAGTTGTGTCCGAAAAATTAAGATTTATGATATGTGGATGTGTTTTTATCAACATTCTGTCGATATGGCTCTATATCAACTTGAACTTGCTCACATTCAGCTCAAATCAGAATTGTGTCAACTACCTCCACAAACGACCGATTTCCAAAGTATCTATCATGTATCCCAACAAGCTTCCATGTTTTCATGACAATTCCCTACAGTTCTTCTCTGCATTTTCACCATCATTCAACCCGTGATCCTGATACATTTTGAAAGAGGGTCGATATTTATTTTTACCGAACACCACCCCTAGCCAGTCTTGCCAAAGTATGCCACACTCCCTATCCTTTACTCACACCAGATTCTGGACTAGAGTATAGGAATCTTAAGCACAAAGTTAGATAAACAACAAACAAATGTTACAAACTGTTGTAACCTTTATAGATATTAAATTAATAACCAAATAAGGCTTTCAACGAATTTATATCAAAGAGGCCAGCATTACTCTTTATGCCTTAACGAAATATCCACCTTTATAAACTTTCTTGCAAATATGAATAGTTACATGCGGCGATCCAAATGACACCTGTCCGACACTTCTCTACGGATTCAAACTAAACTTTCACGGATCTATTTCTAGAGATATAATCTAAATTCAAATACAGTCCTATATCCACAACGAAAATATTAAATTCTGACACATAGATTTTCAGACTACCATTCCCACAATTATAAATATTCAGCCGCTTCCAACACGTAGAATATTTGATGTTTCCCACCTTGTTTTTATTTCCACAATTCACGTGAAATGTCCTTGGTTTTTTCCATCTTCAAAGTCTTCACAAATTTGCCTTGTCAGACCAACACGCGCTTGCCTGTTGACTCCCTGCCCCGCACGTAGAGCCTTGCAACGTTCAGTTTGACTTTGCCAACACCCCAGACTACCGTGACTTACCCTATGTTTTTTCACTATTTTTCCCCCATCATGTCAAAACCATGCACATGCCCACGTCCTGTGACATTATGGCACGTAGTTTTTTGTTTTGATCATGTGAGTTTACGAGTCCCTAATCTAGAGAGACACCTAAATTGGGTGGCAGCTCCGCTGAAAGGTGCCTTAGAGACTGATTGGTGAGAGATCTATCCAAATTTGAGCAGAGAGGAATGGTTGGCAACTCCTGACTAGAACCATTGCGGGACATGTTGCGAACAAAGTGAAGATCAACCTCGAGGTGCTTCAATTTTTTCTTTATATTCACCGGGTTTGCACGTTGGTATTGACCTCAGAATTATCACAAATCCCTTATTTGAGAAACAATAGACGATAAGCAATTATACTTGGTTTCAAACAGAGGCCAACATAGGATTCAAGCCGAGAAAACAATGTAACCAGAGATGGAGCGGCGATCATTGGTATCACCTGCCAAATCGGCATCCGCAAAGGAATAGAGATTAGTGGATTGTTGGGGATATAAATGAATACCACGGTGGGATGTTTCTTTAAGATAACGAAGAATGGATTTAACTACCTTTTAGTGACCACGCGAATAGGTTTTTGACTAATAAGCGGTTCTTAGTTGGTGATGTCCCAGGCTTGTAAAAGAAAGTCAACTGAAAGCTTTCCAATAGTTCCACACGGTATCTTTTTAAGACTAAACACTTTGTCATCGTGCAATTTGAGCGAGATTGCCACTGTGCACACCCTAGAGAGAGGTAAGGGATTTGGTAGGTATATTGGGTGATGAGATGGAGCATCGCCAATAAAATTGAGTAATGGAAGTCGGCGATGTTATGTGAGTGGACGAGCAGAGAAGTAGATGATGGAGAATCTACAATAGGGGAAATCTGACTGTTTGAAGATTTCTTGGAGAAGGAGTGGTGAAATGATCTGACTGTGGTTTGTTCTGCGGTGGAACATGAAGTAAGCAATCATATTTGCGTGTATCTCACATCTATGGAATAGTGGGGGCAAGCAGCATGTGATCCCCTTTGAAAAGTGCGACGGGGAGAAACAAGATGTTCTGCCTCCATCAATATAAAGTGTGATTATTTTGTTACAAAAAAGGTTTTCAAGCACGGGCTGTAAGCTTTGAAGGTTTTTGAACCTCATGTTTGTTTTTCATTGTGTACAACTAAATGTATCTAGTAAACTAGTCAATAAAGAGAAAATAGTATTGCTTTATATGAATAGAGAGAATATGGGATGGGCCCCACAGATCACTGTAAATTATTTCTAATGAAATGTTGCTAGAAAAAGTGTTGAAAAAAATGGAAAATAAAAACTGGGGGGGTATATTAGCTTTATACAACAACACGAATTACATAAAAATGAACTTGTCCTGACGAACAACGATATGTATTACGTAAATGAAAATCAAACTCAGCATAGGGTGGGCCCCGTCTTCGATGACAAAGATGTAGGGAAGTCAGCACTGGTGTATTTGATGTTGGTCTGAAGTGATGGTCATTTCATGACTCCTTCTTTTATTCCGGGCTGCACATAGAGGTAATTCTTATTAAGTGAGATCTTAATCAGACATTTACCTAAAAAAAATTCTATTGAGGTTAGGATATATTTACAAAACTGATGCAAAAAAACAAGTTTGCACTTGATAGCGGGAGAATACAAAATATTAAAGAGTTTGGAAGCTCTATTTGAAGCACTTAAATTCTTCATCTCAATTGAGTATTTTAGAATCAAACTTATCCTTCGCGCCATCACTTCGGAAATCTTCGATCCCTTTGAGTCCTGAATAATTGGCGAAAGCGCTGGTTATAAGGTATTGGTGAGACGCACCTGAATTGAGAATGCAGGGTTATTTGTCTTTTTCTGTGCAAACAAATTTTGCTTTTGTTTCAAGGAAGTTATGCACCAGGAGCAGCAAACACTTTCCGTATGACCAAATTCGTCACGAAGTTGACAACGGACTTGTGAATATTGGTACGGGAAGTTGCGCCACTGATAATTATCAACGACATACTGGGATATGTTGCTTTGAGAGGGATATCCTATTTTTGGGACTCCAACTATTATTGTTGGGTGCGCACCGATTATGGCGTGGGGCAGAAGGAAGATAGGTCACACGCTGAGCAACAACTGCAGTGACCTGGGTGGTATTCGTCTCCAGAAGCTTAGTTCCTGATCATGAACAACTGTTTGATGAATAGTTCATGGTCCAGAAGCTTATCAAAGAGCTCCTTATAGCTTATTGGAGATTCCTCTTCTCGTACGATCGCTGAGATCTCATGGAACTCTGTCCCAAAGAGCCCACCCCTTTATCCACGACGAATCTTCTCTATTGACGGGTAAACTCTGTTTGGTCGGTTTCATCGAAACACAGTGAAATCTCTCCCGCATATGTTCATACTAGGTAACTTGGTCCGCGAATCTCCGCCGGCATTTTGGCACTGAACTTGTGATACTTTTTACTACTATCATATACTTAAATATTGGGAATTTTGGATTAAAAAAAAATATTCGCTCATTTCGAAAATGATTTGATCATTTGGTCACTTCACATAAACCCAAGCACCTCTATCATGATTATTCACGAACTAATACGTCATTGGTTTCTTTAATCCATTAAAATGAAATAAAAAGTTATGAATATATATACCAAGAGATTTTTGTAATAAAAAGAACATTTAAGTTTTTCGATTAATACCATTTGTTGATATATATCTTAGGAGAAAATCCAAAAATTATGTTAATATATTCAAAACAAGAAGGTTCACTTGAACAGAAGAATTATTACTATTGAACTTGTAATTTGAATTTCTTCAAACTTGTACGTTAAAGTTTCAATATTTACGTAAATAATAATACATCAGCTTATATACATCCTTTAGTTATAAAATTTATATAAATACAATTATGATTCCCTTGGAAGTGATACTTAATTATTTTCTGCACCATACATATCCTACTATATGTTTATGTTCTATATAATCAGATATAAAACTTTGTAGAAATATAAATAAAAACATAGTTTAAAACCTGTACTAAAAATAAAAATACATATTATATGCATAAATTAATAAGTGTAGAAAAACATACTAGGATATGTAAAAATAGAATGATATATAAACAAAAACATCGAGTCCACTGAATGCACAATATTCCCTTAGGAAAACTATTCCCCTCTAATACTAGAGTTTTAAAGAATTATATCCTCTCATGATGGAATGATTTTATTCAACCTCATTGATACATAAACAGTGATATCACTAAGTCATTCAGCAGGAGCAAAGAAAACGAATATTGAATTTTGCAGAAGTAGAAGAAGGATCAAATATTTTGTTTTTTTTTAAAAAAATGAGAGAAAACTCCCTATTTTAAGAACAACAAGGATAGTGGTGAATATTTTTCTTATGCCCGTACAAGAAGGTTAAACTATTTACAATTTCTAACCCTTTGAAAATTCACTAACCATTCTAAATGTTAAACCTTTTTCACTAAAGTTGCCATTCTTCCTTAAATTCACAAATCTTTCATAAAAGTCACTTTAAAGTAACACTTTTGATCGCAGTCGCAATTTTTCATTAAAGTTCACCTTTTCATAAAGTAACCTACTCTTCTCTTCAGAAAAGAGGGAAGACGTTTTGAAGATAACATGCATTTAAAAGAAAATTCTTGCTTTGATACGCCACGTAGGAGGGCCTATGACTCTCTTTTATATAAATATATGATATAGGATTTGATTGATTTGTGATATTTGTTTACTTGATTGAGATGGTGACAAAGACTGAAGATGCGGGTTTGCGATTTGTTCTCAAAGGAAGTGTGAAATTGATCCAATGCATGTTTGAAGGTTAACACATAAGCTACAGTGGATGCAATTGTGGCATCAACAGAAACCATGAGAGCATTTTGGATTAGTTTATCCTGACAAAACCAATTATTGTACTCGGGCTTGACAGTCTCAAGGACGTTAACTAGTGAATTCCTTCAATGGGGGCACATTTTGTGCCTTTCATGACCGTAATGGTCAGGGTCATGGATAGCATTCATCTGTTCCGTCAGATGGGTAAATTATGGAGGCCAAACAATTTAAAGGGAAGCTGAGAGTAAGTTTTGAATAGAATCAGATTTTTGAGGATTGGAGATGGGCTGAATTAAGCACAGAGATGAGGGCATTGTGTTCCGCAAATTGTTTTATGAGGAATTGGATGGCGTATTCGTTATAGTAAATTGGCGCTGATACCAAATAAATGCACATTAGTAGAATGAAATTATCAGTTTATTAATGAGCCTCTATTGGAGTTTTTATATAATGCTAACAAAACAGATCGTGTTAACCTAACTCCTAGAAATAGTAACTGATAAACTTTTGTGACCTAACTAACTGAATAATAAACTTTACAAAATTAAATCCTAAATTGACTGAATATGACGTATCCACATTTTCACATGGTTCAATACTCTTAATACTGAGAGCATATCAACTACATAAGCCTTTCGTTTTCATTGACCGGAGAAATTACTTCACCAAATTACTACTTAAATAAGATTTGTTGAACACTACTATGTTGAAAATGAGTTTTTTATGCCGAATAAAAACTTCACGAGTGTCGCATTTTTAGACATTCAGTTCTGTTGTTTAGGTAAATATGAATGAGATGCATGAATATGCATATTCATACTTGGTTTATAATGAAGAAAAGAAGAGTTTTCATCGCCCATTGGATGTTGTTGTGACTATAAAATAATTGCTTTGATTATGTGTCGTTCGACACAACCTTGCTTGGTTACTATATTATCTTTGACAAATTGGGCATCATATTGTTGGATACAAGATTAATGCTTTACTATTATAAGTTTAGAGGTCTTAGTTATATTGTGAATCCTTATACAAATTATTTTCAATTTTTTACAGAATAGAAATCAAACCATCAATTATTCCTCTAATTTCTATTATTTTTTGCTCCATTATATGGGGGATTTTACCTCAGCCTTATTTGGATTTCTATATTTGCATAGGACCACATTGAATAATCTTAAGGTGTAGTTTTGAGTGTATCAGGAACCATAGATGTTTGTTATGTACAAGGGTAATTGAAGGTTGATGTATGATATGATCTGTTTTTTGAATGTGATAAGAGAAAAAAATTCATCACTCCATGAATAACTTCAAGGAGGACATACATTCAAATGAAAGAATGACAAATTTTAAAAAAATATTATTTTAAAATATATGGAGGGCCTGGTAAAAACATCACGAAATATATCTCTTTTTGAATGTCAAGCACAGTCCAATTCTCAAATTCCAAAACCCTCTCTCTTTTTGTAATGGATGGCATATATCGAAAATAATGTTTCTTTTACAGTTATAGGAATACACACCTGGAATAGGAAAAGAATAATCAGGCAAAGTTTGCAAGTACAGAATGATCATAATTATGTTTGAAACAAGAATATTCCTTGATCACATCCTTTTAGTCCACTACCTATCCTGAAAATCTAATGCTTTCATAAACTTCAAAGTCATTATCATTATCGTTTCCACGCTGATCCGTTAGTGGACTGCAGTTCAAGTTTGTCATTAACATGGCTTCTTGTTATTTGTAACATAGTTTAATATCTAGTAAGTTAGGCTTCAAGTGTTTTTCATCTTTTGTCATCTTGATGAATATATAATAGAAAACTCCAAGCCTTGACATTGTTATTATATCTTAAAAGCCTTTTGCAAAATAAGCCACCTGCCCTACTATTGATGTAACATAACGATGTTGGATAAGCACAACCTAATATGGCCATTTCTTACTGTTCACAATAATATCTTGATCCTCTATCTCTGTATCCATATTTAGTATCTCATACATATCCGCGTCCCTAATGTCTTCCAATAATACACCTTGTCAAGACAATTGCAAGAAATATACGCAATTAAAAAACTATGATTTGTACATTGGTAAGGACAACACAGTCATCCTACAAAAGAACATTAATTACTCAAGGTGTAATAGATTTACTTCAGATGCTGCAGAAAGCACAAATGGTAGGAGATACTGAATATGGAAAAATATTTTCCTTTAACCAAAAAAGCGAAAGTAGTGTATGGTATGAAGGAAAACAATTTCCATGTAAAATGTTTTTCCATATTTAATAGCGCTTACAAATTATGCTTGCTGGTGCATATTGACACTGAATCGGGTTGCCACAGAGTATGAGTGCATTGTCGAGCATATGATGCCAAATCAAAAGATATTCTTTTATCATGTATATTTCTTGCAATTGGCAAAAAAAGTGTATTATTGGAAGACTTAGGGACTCTGATCCGTTCTTGTACCGTAGCTGCAAAGAGATACTTAATATGGATGCAGAGTTAGTGGATCAAGATGTGCTAGGCTTGAAATTTGTTTATGAAGATAAGTCATTAGGTTCAAGGAATCCAATGACTAGGTCAAGACTTGGAGCCTCCTATTACATATATATATATATATATATATTCATCAAGATGACAAAAGAGTAGAAATACTTGGAGCCTAATTTAGTAGATATTCATCTAGATGGCAAATAAGAGGAAGACATGCTAATGTCAATCTTGGACTTTGAAGTTTATGAAAGCATTAGATTTTCATGATAGAGAGTGGAATTAAAGGATTTGATTAAGTAATATTCTTGTTTCAAAAATATTCTTAATGGACAGACCATGGACTCAAAGATTCTTGCAATCTTTTGGACCAAAGATTATGATATTTGTCGCACACAAGATTAGTTTATGCATGACCAGTTACTAAGTGGCTCAAATGTCAACCAAGCTACTAGAATTATTACAGAAATTCTTGATGCATTAAAGCTTTCAACGTTTTCATCCCTACAGATCATCGTTAAATTTGGGGAAATTTGTTGAAAACGATAGAGTGTTTTTCCGTGATAGTTAGACTTATACGCGAAAGCCTTAGTAAGTTCGTTTACTTTTCATGTGAATACATGAACATTATATTCTTGTATCAAAGAAAGTTGAGCTAGCCAAAGTAAAAGAAGTAATGTTTAATTTAAATGAAAATCTTTTAAAAGCAAAGTAATTATGAACTCTAAAATTATGAGTTTAACAAAGGAAGATGAAATCTTGAACTCCATTTCAAGTCCCTAGCATAATTCTCCATGGTAAAAAATTGTTTATCAAACACCTGTCCTCATTAGTAGTCTAATTACCTCCTAGTTGTAGGTTTTCTTAAAAAGGTCATATTTTCTATTTTGAGGGGTACAGGGTTTCATCTTTTAGATCTAATAGGAATTTATGTTATTTGTGATCAGGGATCTTCACCTAGAAGTGTATAAAATTCAATTTTATTACATGTCACATGAGTTTTGACTTTTATTTATTTCTCTCGGTCCAAACAAATTATTCTCTGAGATATTTGTTCGCAAACTTTTGAAAATTGGGATTTTTATTTAGGAATAATGTATAACCCCCCCCCCCCCCCCCCCCCCAAAAATGAGTTTTTTTATGCCGGCTCATAGAATACTGCAGAGCAACAAAGGTTTGAGTTAGTTTTCAAAAAATACTTAAAATTTATTCTGGAATTACTTACTACATATTTTCAATATTCTTCCCTAGAAGATACAATTGAGTTTTCAAAGAAGCCTTTTCAATTCTCATTTGTTAAAACATGATGACACTATTATTTTTGTGGATGAAAGATGCCTAATTGATAAAAATGGATTGTGTGTTGGTTGAAAAGGTTTCTGTATTGCTCATAATGTTCTTGAAGAGATGTCTTTGCTGAATTTAAGGTATCTTCTAAGTTCTTAAATCCAAGTCATTTTTTTAAAGATAGAGTTTTTTATTATTTGATTGATCTTAAATGAACTAGTAGTGTAAATGATTGTTGCATGACCTAGAGAGATATTATTAAGAACGATGATATAACTAATTCGGTAGGAGTAGGCTCTATTGTGGACAAGATGAGAGAAGCGAGATTGAGATTTTTTTTTTCTATGTGAAGAGAAGAAGCCTAGATTCCTTTGTTATTCTATGTATTATTCTTGCTGCTTCTCCTCTTGACAAACAAGAACAATCCCAGTCTCAATTTTCTTATCCTGTCCATCACGAGGTAAACTCCTACCTTGTTGAATATACTTTCGTTCCTAACACTACATCTCAAGGTTAATGAAAAAATTCCTTTACAATGTTGGTGCATCTGAGGAAATAGACTATATATGTCTCAAGCAAAAGAAAAAATCTTAAGGTATCCATGGATGAAAAAAATATCAAATTAACATTGAAATTGCAAGAGATAGAGGGAGAGAGAAAGTGTGGCTGATGAGAAAAAAATAGATTTAGGGTTTGGGCTATATTAGTTTGTGTGTGTGTGTTGAATCAAAAAGGTTCATTTATGAAATGAAAACATGAGAACCTATAGATTATTATGTACATTTTTTTCGTGATTTTCTTTCTCTATTTCCTTTAAAAGGAAAAAAAAATATTATTTTATTCTTTTAATTTTCTCCCACTTCCTTTAAAAGGGAAAAATATATTTTATTTTTCCTGTTCTCTCTTTTTAAATATTTGTCAAACTATTTAAAATCGGATTATAATATTTATTTTATTGTGTCTTTTTCTTTCTTCCTAAATTTGTTTTTCATTACGTATATTTGTTTATGGTACCAAATTTCTCTCGTTGTCCCGGTAATTCAATTGTTTTTATCGAAATCTTCCTTCCCATGAAAAAACCACTCCATAATTAAATATTCTTAGTTCTCATTAATTTCTTTTAGGATGGTTATTTCTTTTCTTATTTAAAACATCTCACCCATCTATTTATCGTTATTTTTTTAGTTTCTACTTTATTATTTTACTATCTTTTCTTCACTCTAAAATCTTCTCCCCCCCCCTCCCCCATCCCCCAAAGTTCAAAGTGTAATGATTTTCACAGACTGAAATCTTAGGTCATCATTACACCTACTAACAAAACCAGTTGATAAGCAAAACAAATAGCCCGTTACTATATTCAACAAGCTATTACACTAAAAATAAAATAATAAGGCCCGTTACCATATCAACCAAGGCATTACACTAAAAATAAACACATAGAAAGTAGGAAAAGACATCAAATAAAGAAAGATATATACAATCTTATTTTTGTTTCATAAAAGCTTTGAAAAGAAAAGCATTGTTTCAAGCAAAACTAGTTTTTAAATCAGGAAAACATTATTTCAGGCAACAACTAGTTTTTGAATAAGAATATATTTTTGCATGAAAAACGGTTTTTTTAAAAAAAAAATTGTTTCATGAAAGAATCCTAAGAATGTAAGGACACAATATCGAATGAAAAATATGTTTTAAAGAAAATGACATATTAATTCGATTGAAAAAAAATATTGTTCACGAAAACGAAGCGTTACTTCACATATAAATACGGGCCTCGTGTTCATATAATTTGGGATTCATCTCCTAAATCCTAGGAAGGGATTGACATTCATACTTATTTATCCTTTTCTTCTTCTTCTCTATACTTACAACCTATTTTTTTTGGTTCTCTGATTTCCTATTTCACTTCTTTCTACACTTTTAAGAGGTAAGATTTTGCAATTCTAGAATAAGGAAATCATTGGCCGTCACATAAAAATTCAAAGATACAAAATAAAATTTTATGAATCTGGAGGTTTTTTTTTTTATTTTTTTCATACTTTATATATTTTCCCCCTTCATATAGGTTACTGATAATTATTGCATGGTGTTGCATTGGGTGACACATTTCCCAACATGTTTTTGAGTGCTTTCTACTAAGTTTTTCCTTTTTCAGCCTTTTGAAATAAAAAAGTGTTAACTTTAGTCAACATATAGAAAGTCTAATGTTGAATGAGGATTCTAAAGTTCCATTCGCTCCAAATGATTTTTTTGGTCTTGTAGTGTGGTTGGTTTGGGTAGTGAGACTTTCATTTTATGTTTCTATCTTTATATATTTAAGCCTTAAACTTTTGCTTAGGTTTGACTACCGTTAACAATCATGTTAAACTCTTTATATGAAAAATATATCAGCGCAATTAGCTTCAGATTATTGAGTTTGATCTAGAAAGATTTTTACTTTTGATCCCAAGGTGTCTATGTATTAGTTTTTAGCTTTTGTGTGTTGATCTGGAATAACATTGTTATAAGCTTAGATTGTGACCACTTTTTGGGTGCAATTGTTTTTAGCTATATAGGACCTTTTTGCCTAGTCATTTTGTAACATCCCAATGCTAGAAAGACTAGATTTTAAGAAATTAGCAATTTCTGATGCCACCGAAGGGCATTAAAAATGGATAATAGAGTGACCCACGGATCGTAGGTGGGGACCATAGTTAGCCTCCTGTAGCCCTCCCCAGAAACTCAGACAAAACTTATCTAAGGGACCACTTATGCGAGGGCCTATGGAACGTGGGTGGGACAACCGTCCATGGTCCAGACGATGGTTTAGACCCCTAGATTCCATCTCAATGAAAGAGAAATGACAGTTGACAAAACTGTCCGTAGGCCAGTCGATGGTCCGTTGGTTGGCCTCGATAAGTTTTAATGCAAGAGTTGATTGATCTTTTTTCTATGCTTTTGACCCTTAAACTACGTCGTTAAACACCTAAAGAGTCGTATTAGTAGTATTATCCTCTAACTAATAGAAATTTACTGTACAACGTTATTCTCTAAGAAATCATCAAGTTGCATGAAAAAAATGATAAAGAGTCGACCAAGACCTCTCAAAAAACACACCAAGTTTTCTTCAGTTCTAGCCCCGATATCAAATGATTTCTCCATTAATTTTAACACCATGTATGTAGGATTTCACTAGTGTATTCCTTTCATCAACTTGATCCTTAGAATTTAGTCCGATTCTTGATTATTTATATCATGTTAGACCTAGGGTTTCTAGAATTTCAGATTTTGTGTTGTGATTTAGCTGGAAGACTAATCCATATAAAGTTAACATGTTTCTAAGAAATTTTTGCTCACGGCATTGCATGAAACTCAGAACCTTAGTTGTGTTGATTTGCTTAGTTCATGAATTACAGTTTCTAGGTTAGTTTATTCACATATACATGCCTCAATAAGTATTTTGAGCTATTCAGTATTACAGAATTTAGGTTATAATGTATTACTTACATAGTCAGTTGAGATCAGGTTTAACATTGAGTGGACTAAGGGTCAGTTACACTCATAATCTTTGAACAACGTGCACCCTTAGAATAAGTCCCATATGTGGGCACAAGGATTTTAGTGATCACTTCAGTCATGCTTTAACCTTTGTAAGGATATTGGGTCTATGGAGTGGGAGATACATCGGACTTCACGGATAGCTCTGTTTATGTCCAAACACAAAAAAAAACGGGGGGGGGGTCAATTTTTTTTTTTTTTTTTTGTGGTGGGGGAGGCGGGGGGGGGGGGTGGGGGGGGGGGGGGGGGGGGGGGCTGGGTGGGAGGGGGAGGGTGGAATACAAATTGTACTCCGACAACAGTGGGGGTTTTTTGTTTTGTTTTATAAAAAAAAAAAAAAAAGATCCACCCTCAAATCTAGGTGCATGACCCAATTATCATTATAGTCTAGTATCAGTCTCAACATTTTTCTACATTATCTTGGATTCTTTATCTCAATATTCAATATATTTTACTCTTTTCTTCAGTTTGATTATAAATTGCTTCATTACTTGGTCAGTTATGTATATGTTGTGTAGCTTATTATAATCTTTGCATCTAGTAGCTTCAAGACGCCTACACTGTGCTACATTTTTTCGTGATGTAGGTTCAGGTCCCTAGCATTCCGATCACGCATAAATTGGTTCTTGATCTCCAGTTTGGCAGTATCTGTGGTGAGTTCTCATTTATAGAGGACGCTTGACATGTTATCTCACTATTTTATGTCTTTCAATTTCAGTTTTGATCGAATTAGCTGGGCATGTTCAAACATCTCTAGTCTGTTAAAGGCTTAAAGTCAAACAAAGTTTAGATTCCATTTTTAGTTGATTTGGATTAACTCTCAACTTTTATATATCCAGACTAAGAATGGGTATTTCCTACCATTTTCATTATTTCATGTTTAATCTTTCGCACAATATAATTTATTTCTTAGAAAATCTTTATGTATGCTTATGATATGCGAGCAGTGTTAGCTTAGGGTAAATCATGATCCTAGGTCCCGTGTGACGTCAAAGGGTAACCTCGAGGTATGAAAAACATTGTATCGGAGCACTGTATTCAAGAGTCCTACGATGTCTTAAAAGCCACACTTAGTACAATCTCTTTCATGAGTGTGAAGCGCACCACACCTATGAGGGGGAGTCTACGAAGTGTTCTAGGAAAAACATCACTTTCTTGATATTCTTATTGTTCCTAGGTATGGTCTCCTTTTTCTAACTCGACATTATTCATGTTCAAATCATGCCCCCTCATAGAGCTTGCTGAATGAATTGCTAATGCCTGCAACACTAATGAAACTCCTATGTTCCAAATCATAAAGTTTCAAATGAAGAGTTTTGGAATGCCATGCAACGAATGTAGCTAACAATAATAATTAGTATGCTTGAGTTCCTGTAAATCCTAGTGGTGGATAAGTGTAATCTAGGGTCTGTGACATTGTTAGGATGAAACCATCTGAATTTCTAGGGTCGCGATTTGGTGAAGATCCCTAGAATTTTATTAATAAGGTCAAATAGATCTTTGGAGTGATAGAAGTTATTATAAATGGTAGGGTAGAGTTTGCATCCTATCGGATTAAGGATGTGACTCATATTTTATACTCGATAGAAAGAAAACTGGGGTGACAGATGTCGCTATGTGACATAGAAGTGTTTCCAGTGGAGCTTTTCTGGGACAGTTTTTCCATGAGAGTGATCGAGGCTAAGCTTAGGAATCATTGAATCTGGAGACAAAATCTATGTCGGTTCAAGAGTATGGAATCAAGTTATCCAAGATCTCTTAGGTAATGGCCTCCACATATGGTTTCCGATAAAGGGCGGCATATGATTAAGTTTATATTTGGGGATGGTACTAACTGGTGAGGAACATAGTACATAAATGATATGTTATTCGAAGATATGAATATCTCTACGCTCCTGCCCCATGCTCAGCACGTTGAGGGAGATAACATAAGACTCAGGATAAGGATGAAAAAGAGGATAGACAGGAAACTACAAGTATTATCACTACAAATTGGGTTGTGGAAATTGCTCATAGTTTCAGAAGAAATCTTTAGCCTCAGCACCTTCATCAGCTAATATTCCATCCTTCATGTATTTACATGATCAGAAATGTAGGGAAATAGTCTCTAAGTCTTGAGGGAGTGTTTCACTTACCTTAACCTACCCAAGTTGTCCAAAGTGTGATAACAACTATCCAATCAAGTGTCTGGCAGGAAAATATGGACCTTTTGGGTGTGGTTAGTCTGGATATCAATTGAGGAATTTCCCTTCTTCTAAATTGCGACAAGGAGGTAATAATATTAAGACTTTGTCTACAACTTTAGCAAACTAGCAGGTGCCTGACACGGAAGGATACTTCATTTGGTACAGGTGTCGTTAAGTGCCAAAATAGGCTGTATGCTCTCCAAGCTCGATAGGATCAAGATGATTTTCCTTATGTGGTTACTAGTATGTTGCGAGTTTTTTTTGGAAGATATTTATGCTTTGTTAGAACAATACTCTTTCCTCTGTAACTCCATATATATCAGTTACTTTAGTGTTTGTCCTGAAACTCTTATCGAACCCTTCTCAGTCTCTACTCTAGATTATGACCAAGTTATAACTACAAGGGTATACATAAATTGCCTTGTCACAGTCTACCAAAAAGTCATATCAGTACATCTTGTAGAGTTAGAAATGGTAGAGTTTGATGTCATTCTAAGAATGTATTGTATACATTCATGTTATACCTTAGTGTATTGTAGAATTTGGATCGTTCGTTTTAAGTTTCAAAATGAGCCAATCCTAGAATGGAAGGGTAGTTGCTTAGTGCCTATGGGTCAATTTATTTTTTACCATAAGGCCAGAAAGATATATGGGGCATCTATATCATCTAGTTGGGGTTAAGGATTCAAGCTCTGAAACCCCAACTCTATAGTGAGTTCTAGTAGTAAATGAGTTCCCCGAAGTGTTGCCAGAAGATTTTCTCGGAGTGCCTTCCAAAAGATAAATCAACTTCGAAATTTATCTCCTTCTAATTACCTAGGCATTTTCTAGTCCTACTTACAGAATGGATCCAACTAAGCTTAAGTAATTAAAATATTAGTTGAAAAACCATCTATATTAGGGCTTCATAAGGCCTACTATTTCCCTATGGATCCCACCAGTGTTTTTCATAAAAAACAAAGATGGTTCTTTCGGGATGTGCATTGGCTATCAGCATTTGAAGAAAGTCACAATAAATATTAAGTACGCTATCCCCAAAATTAATGACTTGTTTGATCAACTTCTTGGTTCTAGTCTTTTCTCAAAGATAGACCTCATATATGGTTAGTATCAGCTCTGTGTCAGAGATAGTGACATTCCAAAAACAACATTCAGATTATGAAATTGTGGTTATGTCATTTGGACTAACCAATTTTCTTGCAACTTTCATGGATTTAATGAACAAGGTGTTCAAGCAATATTTGGACTTTTTTTTATCGTCTTTATTGATGATATCCTCATTAACTCTAGGAATGAGGAAGAACATGCGAATCAGTTGAGGGTTGTCCTGCAAACTCTAAGAGATCTCAAATTGTTTGCTATGTTTAGAAAATGTGAGTTTTTGTTGCAATATGTTGCTTTCCTTGGGCATATAATATCAAGAGAAAGATCCCAGAGGATTCAAAGAAAATAGAGGTCGTGAAACAATGCCACAAACCCACCTATCCAACAGATATAAGTATCAAGAGAAAGAATCCTAGAGGATTCAAAGAAAATAGAGGTCGTGAAACAATGCCACAAACCCACCTCTCCAATAGATATAAGAAGTTTCATAGGTTTGTCTTGTTATTATAGAAGGTTTGTGGAAGTATTTTTTATGCTTCTTCTTGTATCGTCACCAATTAAACTAGCCTATAGTCTGAGTTTCTATGAATCAAAGCAAGCATAGTCATCAAACCAAGGGTTGTAATCGTGTCTCAAAGGGAGAGGTAGTGAAAATAGAAGTTAAACTAGAATTTCCGTTCTAGTTAGTATTAGCTTGAAAAATTATTGAATAAAAGAAAAGTAAATTCAATTGGTGACACCAAAGTGTCAAATATGAAATTGTTTTTTTCATAAGTAGTAAAAACAACAAAAATAACAAAGGAAAATCAAATATGAAGAGAAATTCTTGGGGTGTGACCGCAATATATGTTGATGTAAGCAGTTAGGTACATGCTTTCAGTAGGAAATTTGCAAGATAATGATGACTGGGCTAATATTTAGGTGAAAGTAAATTCTCTCCCGGGAAACTTACCCCAAATTCAATTGGTTTCCTCTCGGAGACCCACTCGTCTAATGAAGACCAGCTTGCGCCTTACCCACACCCGCTTTTTCGATGATGAGCGCTAGGATACGGGGCTAGGGTTCACCCTCTCGGGCTGAACCTCAAGTCGCCTCACTCCTTAGGCCATCAATCTTGGGATCTTGGTTTTGCGATCTCTCTCTCGAGTAAGACAAAAACATATGGGTGGTTTTCTATTTGCAAATATAAACCCGTTAACTTAAACCACAACCACTAGGTCAAATAACCATTAATTACATCTAGCCTATTATCAAGTAAGACCAAACAATAATATCAACACATATTTGCTAAATCACACCCCAAGAATGGGGGGCTTTAGTAACATATCAACTAATAACCAAAATACACCTAAAATGATAAAGAAATCAAATGGGTATAAGAAATTAAACTAAGATGAGCAAATGAAGAAGATTGAGAAGACCCACTTCCCAGTTGAGGAAGAAGAGCTCCTTTCTTCAAGTCTCCCGCAAAACCCACTCAAAATTTGAGAGAAAATATTAAACTTAAGAGCTAATTCTCAAAATTACAAAATTACATCTCTAATTTCTCATTCTCCTAAAATAATAATAGAGTTTAGTATTTATATAATTCAGAATTTGTGCTTGCGAATGGATTCGACGATGTTAGTTGCGAACACCGAGTGATTTGATGATTTGACCTTCTTCTATATCATCATCGTTTGTTCTTTACCTTTATCATCTATCTGTTATGGATCATTAGGAGAATAATTCTTCTTCGGGGAACTAATCGCCAAAGCCCTGGATGCTTCTTTTCATCACCTTTTTTATTCACTTCCTCCAGTGCTTTGCTAGCCGAAAAAACAGGCAAAGTACATCCTTTCGGCTAATTGCCAAGTATACTTGGTGATGCTCAAGCGTTCCTCTTTAGATCTTTTCATCCTTTTTGTTCTTGTTTTGCGCCTAAGTGTCCATACTTACATTAAAACATTAATACTCGAAAAACATAAGAGTTTTCATCATATATTGAGAAAGAATAATCATTTGAGGACACTATTATCATTGAAATAAGGTTCGAAATGAGTCCTATATAAGGTCTCATCAACACCCCCAACTTAAAATTTTTCTTGTCCTCAAGTAAAACTCAAGTTTAGCAGTTCAAATAGGATGTCTCAAATAGCGCTACACAAGACTTAATCATGAACATACACAACAAGATTCAAATTACTCATGCAAAGATTAATTGTATACTAAAAGATTCATGTTGTGACACACCATTACCAAAGATTCTTGTGCTCGCAATACTTTCTACTCATGCAAGTTCAGCTCGCAATACTTTCTACTCATGCAACTTCAATCTCAATAAAAGTATCTACATGCCTTCACACAAAGAATGATTCCATATTCACACAGAAGGATTAATTAGTTGAAGATTAGGAATCAAATCTAATGCTCAAGATAAAAAAGATGAACACAAATCATATTTTCACCCATAGGTTTGCCATTATTTTCCAATCGATCTTCGGTTCGTCTCACTCAAGATCAAAAGGTCTTTCTAAGGCATGTAATGGGGTTGAGTGAAAAGGTACGGTCATGTAGGCAGCTCACTAAATCTTTCGCATGAGATGTGTTATTCTCAAGTCATTTCCTTCTCTTCTTTTTATCAATTCTTTTCAAGTGATTCTAAGTCATCTTTTTATTCACCTCCATGGATTGGGTAGAAACCAAATTTCTTTCATGATTTTATTCCACAATTTTTTGTTTTTTATTCTCTGATTTTGTTTTTCTTTCTTTTCTTATCTATTTTTTATATGGAGGGCTTCCATTTTTCCTCACCACCATCGGTTAAGAAAGACTTTTCTTGCACTTCGTGACCTCTCTTTTTCATTTTCACCACACCACAAGTTATAATTTTGTCTTCACTTTAAACTACAAATCAAGACGATTACAGGTGGTGGATCGCGTAAGGTCTAGAGTTCATCAAGGTTCTTCCAAAGATAGGTAACACTCGAAGGGTGTTAAAAAGAGTTTCACTCACTCACGGGTAGGCCAGAAAATAGGTATATGTTAAAGTTGTCGTACACTCTATAACGTTCCCTAAGATTATCTCAAGAGGAGACATTTCTAAATCAATCTAACTAACCAAGCAAATTATAGGTTTATTCATGCAAGATTCAAAGTAAGCTCATCACGAAAGGCATTGACACTTAAGTTAAACAAGACTCTACACTTTCTCTAGTGTGCAATGTTCATTACAAAAGAATCATGACTAATCATAACGAGATGAACAGAGTTCACATATTGCCTATGCAATTTCATTTGTCCTTGTTGTAGCCGTATATTCATGCTCATTCGATTCAGAGAACTATTAAAATCATTGATATTGATCGAAATTGAGATTTGAAATTGTACAAGAACATCCACTTTCAACAAAAGAGGTGGTGAAATTTTTTGAAAATTACAATTTTTCAGAAGAGTCAACATTATTTTGCAATTAAACCAAAAGAGAGGCATAAGCTCAAACAATCACAAATGAAATTTGGAAAATACAATTAAAATATATGACACAAAAATATATAAACCAAAACACAAGTATTCATAATAAGCACACAAAAAGTCCATAGTCAAACAAACACGGTAAGTCGCACCCCAACTGAAATAAAAAATATTTGTCCTTAAATATATATGACAATAGTCAAGAGGTCAACTTAAAGAAATACAGAGATAGGGCTAGAGGCTAATTTTGTCTAGGTAGTTGTTTCGAGTTGGATACCTTCAGTAGATATAACATTGAACCGAAGACATAGTTGGGACTTCAAGTACATGGATAAGTGATTCATCAAGTTTCAAGAGATCTTTTTGAGTGTTCCACTGCGCCTATTTTCAACCTACATTCTTGATTGATTCATGAGCTACCTCTTTGTTGGCTTGTAACATATCTAGTTCCTTCCCCTTTGACAACACCATTTTGAGTTCTGAACCATTCGGCGCATCTCTATACAATTTTGTACTTGGTCGAGTTTTAAAGAACCCCTTAGCAAAGCAGGATATTCAAACAGTGGGATTCATCTGGTTCACTTATTTGGTGGGCAATTCACCGAGACTTTTCTAAGCTCGCCCATTTGTATAGACTGTAGGTTTTTAAGGTACACTGAGTTAATTGATCGTTGGTGTATTGGGCGACTCGCCAACTAAGTCTGCTACTCGCCACATTGCAACTTTTTTGCACCTACCACACTTCAATCTATAAAACTAAGACAAACTATTTCATTAATATGAAAACAAACAATAACGAGGGTTTTGGGTTTGCTCTCAAATAGAGCCTTGATTTAGCATCGTGGGACGATGCAAGTCAAAGACTACTCTTCACCCTTAAAATCACACATGGTGTAATTAGGTGAATCCTTGGGAACAGAGGTTAGTGACCTATCATCAAATTGGTGATTTGAGCATCCAACAACCGAATGGTCATGGAGGTCGAAGTAGTTAATTCATTTCGTATATCAATGTTCTCCTTTATGTCATTTAGTTTCTTGTTATGCTCGTTATGTTTTTGCTAGATAAGTTGAGGGTTATTGATGACATGCACATCCTAATGCCTCTTCACCCTGCCTGACTCTTTAAGGGAGAAGTTATTGTACTTCTCTATTACTTGCTATTCAAGTTCCATCACTCTTTTGGATAAAATATCCTTTTTTGTACCAGTTTATCCCATTCAGATTTCTTTTGGGGTCGTTGTTAGTTTCGACCATTTAATCAAGTAGAGTGGCAACGACTTTGTAGGTCTTATTTAGCATTCCACCTTCGAATAGATGCTAAGTTATTCTTCTCTTTTTGTGCTTGATACCACGATATAAGCAATCCAATAATGTCTTATCAGTCATTCCATGAGATGGGCATGTCTGAAAAATGGCTTTGAGCCTTAGCCACAGTTCTGGAATTGTCTCCTCTCCTGTCTGCTTGAACGTTTGTACATTATCATTGAGGATTAATAGCTTTAGGAGAGGATGAGTTTTGCTACATCCATAGTGCTCTTCCATTTTGATGCTTCTCTCTTCTATATTTAGGTAGCAAGACAAAACTACAACTATGGTTAGCAAACCTAAACTAAGAGAAATAAGAATTCAAGTTAATTACATTTTTATGAAAAAATAAAATGAAATAAAACTAAATGCGGGATAAATAAACTACACAAAAAAAATCTAAAACTCTAAAAGTAACTACATTTTCAAGTAACACCACTCCCAAAAAGTGGTGTCATTTTGATGCTTCTTGTAATATCGTGATCAAGAGAACTAACCTACCGCCTGAGTGTCTATGAATCCAAGCAATTATAGTAACCCAACTGGGGGTTGGGGTCGTGTCTCCAGGGAGAGGTAATGAAAATAGTAGCTAAACTATAATTTCCATTCTAGTTAGTAATAGTTTGAGAATATATCGAATAAAAGGAAAGTAAATTCAATTTGTGACACCAAAGAGTCAAATATCAAAAGGGAATTCTGCAAAAAGTAGTAAAACCAACAAAAATAACAAAGGAAAATCAAGTATGGAGAGAAGTTCTTGGGGCGCGACCGCAATATATATTGATGTAAACCGTCGGGTACATGCTTTATATAAGAAATTTGCAAGATAACGATGACTAGTTAAGCTTTAGGTGAAAGTAATTTCCCTCTAAGGCAACTTACCCATATCAAATGGGTTTCCCTCAGACACCCACTAGTCTTATGAAGATCAACCTATGACTTACCCACACCGACTCTTTTGATAATGAGTGCTACGATATGAGACTAGGGTTCAATATCTCGGGCTGAACCTCATGTCGCCCCACTCCGTAGGCCATCCGTCTAGCGGTCATGGTTTTGCAACCTCTCTCTCGACCAAGCCGAAAACGCATGGATAGTTTTGTATTTGCAAGTACAAACCCATTATCTTAAACCACAACGACTAGTTGAAATCACCATTAAAATTCATCTAGCCTATCAGAAATAAGGACCTAACAATAATATCAACATATAATTGATAAATCACACCCCAAGAATAAGGTTTTTAGCCACACATCAAGTAATAACAAAATACACCTATAATGATAAAGAAATCAAATGAGTATAAGAAATTAAACCTTAACAAAAGCAAAGTAAGAATAATGCATAAGACCCACATCTGATTTGAGGATGAAGAGCTTGTTTCTTAAAGTCTCCCACAAAATCCTCTCAGAACTTGAGAGAAAAATATTAAACTTAAGAGATCATTCTCAAATTTAAAAATTATGTCTATACTTTCTCATTCTCCTAAAATAATAATAGAGTTTTGTATTTATAGACTTCAGAACTTGTGTTGGTGAATCCATTTTGTGAGTGAAGTCCAAGTAATTATATGATTAACCCTTCTTATTGATCTTCGTTGTTTGTTCTTTCACTTTAGAGTCTATTCGTTTTTATCATTGGGTGGAATAGTTTTGATTTGCGGAATTACTCAACAAAGTGTAGACTGATACTCTTCATCACATTTTTGATCCACTTCCTTCACGGCTTCGCTTGTTGGAACAAAGGGTGAAATACATCATTTTGGATAATCTCCAAGTATACGTAGCAATGCTTAGGTGACACTGTTACGCTTTTTTCATCCTTTTTCCCCATTTTGCCCATAAGTTTCCATGCTTACACTAAAACTTGAAATACCTAAGAGTGAAGAGTTCTCATTCGACATTGAGATAAAATAAGCATTTGAGGACAGTGTTTTCATTAAATAAGGACCCAAATTTGTCCAATCTGAGGACTTATCAATTTTCATCCATAGCTTCTCCATTAACTAAGTTGATTCAGAAAAAAGGTTAAGTTCTAGTGTTCGAATAATTGTGAGAAAAGTTTCCAAGAACAGAAAATAAAAGGTTGATACGACTCTTGGTTTGACTTTACTAGAGGGTTAAGATTGTTATGTTATCTATTGTGATACATCTAGAGTCGATATAGGTTGTTTGTTGATGCAGCGAAGTAAGGTTATATCATATGCTTCTAGATAACTTATGGTGCATGAGAAGAGCTATATGACTCATGACCTCTATCTTGCAGCATCAGTATTTACATCAAATATTTTGAGACATTACTTTCATAGTGTTCACGTAGACGTGTTCACAGACAATGAGAGTCTTCCGTATGCGTTCACCCAAAAAGAGTTGAATTTTGCCAAAGGAGATTGCTTGAGTTCGTCAGAGTCTATGATATGAATGTGTTTTACCTTCCTCATAAGGCCAATGTATTAGAATATGTTTTTAGAAGATTTTCTATGGGTAGTGTAGCACATATAGAGGAAAAAAAGGTAAGAACTAGCAAAAAATGTTTACCGGCTTGCTCTATTGGGAGTTTGTCTTATAAGCATATCACATTGTGGTGTGACAGTCCATAATGGGTCATAATCTTCATTAGTAGTAGAGGTTAAGGAGAAACAAGACATTGAACCTATATTCCTTTAACTGAAGGGTGTAGTTTATTAGTAGAGAGCTTTAGGTTTCGCCTCAAGGGGGAGGGTGTGCCAAAGCTACCTGTCCGTTTATAATGTCCTAGGTTGGGGTGAGTTTGAGACACCAATCCTTTTAGAAGCCCATAAATCCAAGTATTTTGTTCATCCAGGATCTACTAAGATTTACCGTGGTCTATGGGAAACCTTTTGGTGGAATGACCTGGAAAGGATATAGTTGATTTTGAGGCTAAGTGTCCTAATTATCAGTAGGTGAAGGTACAACATCAGAAAACTAGGACGAAGACTTCAAGATATCACATTCCTACATGAATGGCGAATTGGGAGTCACAGGGAACTTTATTAAAAGTTCATCTCGTATTCGAAAACAACATGACTCCATTTTGGTGATAGTAGACAGAGTTACTAAGTTCACTCACTTTTTTGGTTATCAAGACTACAGATTTGGTGAAGGACTATATCATGTTTTAATTTAATTAAATAATAACTTTGCATGGGGTTCCTTTTTCTATCATCATAGATAGAGGTCCTCAGTTTACCTCTGATGTGTGGAAGTCATTTTAGAAGGGTCTTAGTAATCAGGTTAATCTCAGCACATCATTCATCCATAGATGGATGGTCAAGGAGAGTGTGTCGTTAATACATGTTGAGAGCTTGTTTGTTCAATTTCAAGGGTAGTTGGAATTATTAGTTTCTTAATATATAGTTCCCAGACAATAATAACTACCGACTACCGTTGAGCATGAGTGGTCCCTGAAGGATGCATTGTCATGAGTATATTAGATCTTAGTTGGTTTATTTTAAGTAGGTGAAGAAGAATTGATAGGGCCTCATTTAGTTCGTGATTTTATGGACAAAGTTCATCTCATCGGGGATAGACTTAAGACAACCCAAAGTCACCAGAAATCCTATGCATATGTAAGGAGAAGGGACTTGGAGTTCCAAATTGATGATTGGGTTTTCCCGAAAGTGTCACCTATGAAGGGGTGATGAGATTTTGAAAGAAATCGAAGCTTATTCCTATGTATTTAGGCCCTTATAGGATTTTTAAAAGAATTGGTTAAAATGGCTATGAGTTGAGTTGCAGCCAACACCTAGCAACTGCTTAGGTCTTTCACAATTTCTTTGTTGAAGACTGTGTGGGTGATCTACCATACATAGTACACATTGTTGGAAAAATTGTTTATGAGGATATATCACTTATGAGGATTTGCTCGTTGATATGCGTTATATACAGGGGGGGGGGGGGGGGGGGGGGGGGGTACGAAGGTTGACACAAAGAAGTGCTTTAGTGAAACGTGTTTTTTCAGATCCAGAACCGCACTTTTAAATGACTCTTAGTTAAGGAGACGTAAGGTTGCAAACCATAAATGCCGAGAGCCTCACATCTTTCCTTCCGATTCCATTCAAGCTCAAGGTAATAGTTCCTCTCCAGCTTTTTCAGTCATTGATGCATATATTCATTCTTAGTATCATGTTCATTCAGTTGTAATGCATTTCAACATGTATGAATGTCCTTGGAACTTATTTCATTCATATTTGAGTTTCCCATACTTAGTGGTAGGGCTTGCTGGTTCGTCCCTCCATATTAAGCAAGTTAGTCTTCATTTGGGGATGAATGTTCCCAAAGGGGATATAATATAACAATCCGTAAGTAAGAAATATATTTCTTAAAATCGTAAGTTGTAGAGCCACTGATGGGCACCACCCATGGACCGTAGGCTGACCCAAATATTGTAGGTGAGGTTACTGGTTGTCCACCTGCAGCCCTCCCCAGAAAATTAGACAAAATTCGTCTAAGGGTCTAGCTACTCTTCGACCTAGTGATTATAGGTGGGACCACGATCTGTGGTCCATGTCGTGGTTAAGACCCCAAGATTCCGTCTCTCTGAAATCCCAATGATAGTTGAAAGTATGGACCATAGACAAGTCGATGGATCATCAACAGTCCACTTGTTTGCCCCGACAGCTTTTAAGTTAGGGGCCGTTTAATATTTTCTCTATGAGTTGGAACCCTAAACTATGTCGCTTCCTCTCTAAACTACTTTGTTTTTGAAAGTTTATCCTAGTAAATTAATTAGAAATTACCCTAGTTAACTCATTCTATGAAAATTCATCATGTTTAACGAATCGAAGGATAAAGAGTTGACCAATCCCTCTTCAAGAACGCAAAGAGTTTTCTTAATTTTCAGCCTCAAAATCACAAGATTTTGATGTGAATTTCTCATCTACTATGTGGGATTTAACTGGTGGATTCCTTTCATCCACTGGGTCCCTAGAATCAGTCCATTCATGATTCAAATATATGATCTTCCTCTAGGGTTTCTAAAATTTCATATTTAATGTGGGCGATTCTAGTTTGTACCCTACTAATATAAATGAGATTACCTACCATGATATTTGTAAGAGGAATGGTTGCTTAGTAATTTGCTTAAAACACCAATCCTTGTCGGTAATATCTTAGTTCCTGATTAACACTTTTTAGGTTAGTTATTCACATATAATCATGCCTTCCTTTTAAGAAGAATTCATTATCATTACATTTAGTTCATTTTCAGTTAGCATGTCAATATTTTGAGCGATTTAGTATTACCAAAATTTAGTTGTTAATGTTTACTTACCAAGTGGGAGTCAGGCTCAAAACCTGAGTGGACTAAGGATTAGTAATCCTTTCGTAATCTAGCTATGTGCCCCCACAGGATTTCAATTTGCCCCCCCCCCCCCCTTCTTATAATGTAACCATAAGTTGTGGACCCTATCACTATTCATGCCTTTATAACCCTTCGAAAGGTATATTGGGTAATTTCGATGGGGTGATTGTAAGATTGCGGAAAATTTTATGTCTAAGTAAGCCCCAATAGGTCTTTAAGAAAGCATATTGAGGATAGATACACATTCCAATGCCCAATATTGAGAAATATTAGGCATAGTATAGTAAATTAGATAAGGGGTAATAGCAAATTTCTATATAATACCCAATAAAAAAAATATTGGGTATATTAGAAAATATTGACTTAAAGGGTGTTAGCCATAAATATAAGTATTAATGAGCTTGTTTAAGAAATGTTCCTGCAATGGAGACCCTACGCTCAAATTTAGGAAATTCATCAGTTGCAAACACATTATGTACTAGTCCATCCATTGTCAAGCCTAGTACTCTACAGTCATAACTATTTAAAATGATTCATGAAGAGTGAGCTTCCAAGAAATAGTGAGGGTCCTTGTGCCCTACGTAAACGATCCCCAAAGGAACCACAAATAATAGTTAGTTTAGAAAATTGTAACCACCCTTGTGCAAACACATGTGCAAGACCGTGAAGAAGCTCCAAACAACGACAGAAGCTAGTTCGTGCATCCTCTGTTTGCGGCACATACAGTCTAGGCGTATGTTTTAGGCCCGACAAAAGAATGTTTTCCAAAGTGGGATCAGGAAACATCAACAAGACCTCTGAGTGTCATCCTAACCAGAAAGGGCACAAAATAGAGGAGTGCATAGATTTTAAGAATATGGTCTGCTGTTTGCTAGATGTGGGAACGTACTTGTTGGACTAGTTAGGGTGATGGCACGTATCATTGATGTTTGCGAATGACACAAAGCTCGACATACCGGTCACTAAGACGACTAAGTTCTATCATTGCTCCTTCATGCCTTTCAAGAAAACAATGGTGGAGGTCTAGTCAGAGTTGGTTCAAAACGAGGTCATTACCCCTCTCTTTAAGGACGTGGGAGTGTTATATTCCCTTGGTATCGAAGTTCGGAAACAATGCCCCTATCACAGGGCCGCTGATAATAACATTGAAAAGTGTCCTGCATTCTTCCACAACATGGAATACCACATCAGCATAGGAAAATTCTAGTCGAGTCTATTCCTCGTGGCTGATGTTACGTCGTGAAGAAAAAGGGCTGATATGTAGCCACCTTCTATCTTTAAAGATTTGTTGTTTATTTTTCAATTTACTTGTAATCATAGGAAAATGAATAAAAAGAAGTATTTCTTTTGCACCCGAACTACGTAGGGCATGAATTCTTATTGTGAGATACGTAGGTTGCCTTTCAAGGCCAGGTCCCTATCTTTTAAAATTTTCTTTTTCCCATTTTTTCGTTTTACAAGGAAATGTGATGCTCATATCAACGGACATCAAAGATATGCAACAAGAAGACCCTAGCTCAACGTGATTTTTCCTTCCTGAGATAATTACAAATCAAAACGGGCAAACTTCTCCCTATTCAAAAAATCAATTTCCCCTTTACTCGGGGGTTAGCATGTCCTCAAACAAAACAACTTTTGTATGTTTATGTGTTCTTTGCGTGATATCTTGCATTATGTATTCTGAACTAAAATCAACAAATTTTCCTTTCAGTTGTTTGCCTCCACGCTACTTTCAAACTAGTCTGCATCGATTAAACTGGCTGATCATCCCTACTTTACTAGGTCTAACGGGCCTCAAATTCATTCCCCGACCAAAGTTAAGATTAGGGAAAAGCAGTAATGAGGAACAACAATGAAGAAATCAGTCTTACTGATGTTATGGTTGCTCAACCCACCATATCATATTAGAATGAACTGATTATGCAGCCGATGCAACAAATTGCTGAGATGAGAGTGGAAATGCAAAAGAGACATGATATGCCTCTGCTAGATTTTACTGCTAGCGCTACTACTGATGGAAGACCTCTGTTATACTTTCCCTCTTAAAACATGGAGCACACTCAAACCCACCATCTACTCCTGCTACAAAAACCCTTGGTCATTGATTTAACCACACAAAATCCTCAGTATGCCTCAGCCTCCTACCAAAGTCTACCACTTTCTCAAAACCCCAATCCTTAAATACCACCTCCCCCTAAAAATGCCCATCACCAAACCGCTCCTCCTCCATGAAACCAAAATACATTCCATCCCCAAAACTCTCTTCCATCAGCAAATCAGCACTACCAACAAACCTTCCATCAAATTTTTTTTTTATAACAATTCCCCCAAACATTCAAAATGCTCAAGTCCCTCTTAGAGACCCCTCTACGCAGAAACCACTTCAAAATTCCCTATTCCAAATTAGCACAACGAGAATGGTTCTGAGCTAGACCATTATGAGGAGAAGGAAAGTGGAGTTCAAAAGAAGAGGCTTCAAAGATAGACATAAAGGAGGAGATCCAAAAAGCAATGAAGGAACTACAGTGTGTTCATGACGCCTCCTATTTGAACTATGAGGACTTATGCATAATCTAAATTTGGACCTCCCTGAAGTGTTCAAAATGCCAAAGTTTGACACCTTTTAAGGAATAGGGAATCCCTTGGTGCATTTAAGGGCCTACTGTGACCAGATCATAGGAGTTGGGATAGATAAATTAAGCTAATGCGGATTTTTAGCCGAAGTTTAAATATGGAAGATTTGGAATGGTTTACATCTCACGAGACTAGATAGTGTCCAAACTTGAATGGTTTCCCTATAATGTAGAGATCGTCCTTGATCGTTATTCCTTAGAAAAGATGAAACAAAAATCCAACCAAAGCTACAGAGAGTTTTCATACAGGTGGCGCAACGAAGTAGGTAGAGTACGACCTCCTATGTTCGAAAAAAAGATAGTTGAAGTGTTTGTGCGGGTGCAAGAGCCCGAATACAATGGTAGAATCATGTCGCTTGTTGGAGCAAAATATGCTGAGATAGTCAAGGTTGAGGATACTATTGAGGATGCGATGAAAATTGGAAAGATTGCCGATGTTGTTGCTTCGCCCGAATCCGCAGACTTGTTAAAAAATAAAAAGGAAGACGTGTCAGTTGTTTCTTAAGAGGGGAAGAAGACCCTTAGAAGATCATCATCATACCAAGGTCATTCTCTACCTTCACAGAGTCCACATCAGGATTGTTATGCACAAGCCGATTATCAGAATACTCCTCCCCCAAATTACCAAAATACCCTCCCCCAACTCCTTCTTCCGTTTATCAACCTCCACCCCCATCTACAAAAATTCCCTTCCAATTTACCAAACTCCACCTAATCATTACCAAAACGTAACTCCAAATTGTGCCAACGTGCAGTGAAATTATCGAGTGCCTCCCCTAGTATATCAAGCCGCTCCTGTTTATTTAAATCCCTCCCCAAACTACCAAGATCCACTGCCAAATTACCCAACAAATCCTTATCCAATATATCAATCTCCCTGCCCTAATGTCCAAAATTATCGTCAAATGCCTCATCCTCAAGGGATCAGGCAAGTACGATCCCCCTCGTCCAAGATTTGAGAAGAAAGCTTCCAGAACTTTCATTGCACTGGCCGAAAGCTAGAAAAAGATGTATGAGCGATTAAATGCGGTAGGGTATATCTATCAAGTGGCACCCAAGCCGGTGGATACTAGTCCAAATTTTTACAGACCTGATCAAAGGTGTGCGTATCACTGCCAACACCGTGGACATATACTGAGATTGTGTCAAACCTCAAACACTGCTTCAAGATCTGATCGACCAAGAAATGGTTATTCTCTCTATAGCTGGCCCAATGTCAACACCAAATACTTTTTTTCGAATCATGGAGGCAGCAATAATCACTCTGATCGGACTCTGATGAATTGGTGTATGATAGAGGAGAATAACTCCGTTGTTCATGATGATTTTGGAAAGGGATGTTATTCCTCCCCTCGTGGAGCATTAGGAGAAAACAGAGTTTGGTGATCCGACACGAAACCACCCGCAAAGGCTGTTGCCTTAGTGCCATTAGAAACTCCTGCTAGGCCAAATTTTGTGATTGAAATCGCTGCCGCTCAGGGTATGACCCAATTTGGGAGGTGTTATACTCCTGAAGATTTGGCTCTTGGAGGTAAGAAGAAAGACCAAGGGAAAAGGCCAATAATTGAGGGTCATACTCAAGAATTGTGGAGGAAGATGCAACCGAAAGACTATTCGATCGTTAAATATCTAGAGAAACCTGGCTGCAGATTTCCAGTGTGAGCCTTGTTCATGGAATCCTAGATACATAGGTAGTCTTGATATGCTCTTGATTGACACCTATGTGTCTAGTCGCACAAACTATGATAATTTAGTGGCTATTGATTAACCAAGTTTAATCCGAAGGCATCAGATTAAAGGCCCCCCCCCCCTTTTTTTTTTGTTATTTCTGTGACGAAGCAATTTCTCCTTTGAAGGGAGTTCGCTACACACATACATTGCATTTCACCGTCAATGCCTGAAAGGGTCATAAACCATGTCCTGGTGGATGATGGGTTTTGGTCTCAACATTTATTCCCTTGTCGAATCTGAGGCAATTTTAGGTTTTGACTTGGGAAAGCTGGAAACAAAATCAAGATCTAAGAGCCTTCGACAGGGTAAACAAAGAGTCGAATTGGGAGAGTGGAATTGCGTCAGTCTCCAAATGGGCCACCGGAGTACAGTGCATAGTTTTCAGGTCTTGACTTAAGTCCAGCTAAAACTTCTTTTACACGAAGGCCTTTATACACATGGTTGGAGTTGTGCCCTTCTTATTTTTTACCAGACGATGAAGCTCATTTGAAGGACCAGAACTTGTTATTCCAACGGCAAGGGAGTCACGTCCAGCAGCGCGCCAATAATTGATGAAGTCCTCTCAAGCACCAGTTAGACACGTTGACCTGTAATGCCACTGGCGAGAATTTTCCCGCCCATCCCCGCCTCTATGAACTTCTGTGTATAAGATGATCGAAGCCACTGTGAATGCTCCATAATGGTTACAAGCCAGTTACAGTTGGTAAGGAATTCCAAGGATTGCGACTATTCAGGTTCCCTCCAAATGAGCAAAGTATTGTTTTGGGGTATGTCATAGGAATGAGCTGAAGATGAATAAGCACGTGATCAAGCCATTGGCTAGGCCAATCCAGTCTTCTATACCAACCATGTTCCATTCCCACCAAGTACGACCGATCAATGATGTCCGTGGGGAAGGAACCTTTTTGACTTTTTGAAGAGAATTGCTGTTGTAATAGAAAGACGAGGTCGAGCAGCCATATCTAGTATTCATATATTGAATCCTGAAGAGCAAGCTTCGAAGCAAACTTCCACAAAAAATCTTGTATTCCAATTGTATTTTGGGTAGAAGGAACATTGTTTATGCCATGTTTTGAACATTGGTGGTAGTCCGTAAGAGGCCCCGAACACCTTTTGGCTTTCTCTTTAATTGCTTGTTAGTTTTGAAATTTCCCCGTAATGTTTAAAAAGGAATATGACCCTTTTTTCCTGTCCCAGAAGTTTTGCACTTTTTTTCAATTGTTTGAATGAAAGCTTTTTTATTGGATTTTTTCTTATTTCTTATTTCTTTCTTATTTTTCTATATTTTACTATCCTAACTTTTGTATTTTATGATTTTTCGTGATATTAATTTTAAACCTGCCATATCATGAGCTGAACGAAAAAATGAGGCAGTGATGATAAGGATGGAATACCAAAAGAGGAAATGGAGTTACCGGCATACGTTCGACAGGAATTTTGGCATTTTGAAATTCAACATAAGCACAATTTGGGGGAAAAATTTAAGACCTGAATTTGGAGACCAGAGTGTATCAAGAGGTCAAAATCAGTGTCCACTTTAACGAGGCTCAAAGGAAGGATCTTATTCACACTGCGTTACGTCTTAATAACATTGATAGTTTCTTCTGGGAGGTATCGACATGATAAGGGGCTGAGTACCAATTGTGTGTCTCACAATTTGGGGCCGTCAATCTGGGTTTCAAAACCTGTGAAACAGAAAGGCTCGGAAATTCAAATCCGTGTTACGTTTAATGATTTAAAGAAGAGATCACCAAAGAGATTGAGTCTCAATTAGTGGAAGTGACACAATCCTTGACTGGTTGGCCAATGTCTTCAGATTGCTAACAGTAGAAAGACCAGAATTTGTGTCGAATACAATGACCTCAACAAGCCAGACTAAGGAATACTTTTTGTTGCCGCAACATTCCATCTGATAGACCATTGTGCTAAGGATGAAATGCAGTGTTTGCTGGTATTGTTACCAGGTTATCCTCAGATCCTGATGGATGAGAGGATGTAGAAAAACGTTTTAATTACGCTAGGGGTGTATATCGTTTACAACGGGTGATTCCATTTGGGGCCTAAAATGTTGTCCTAACTACTTCGAGAGCTATATGACCATATTCCATGATATGATTCATATGGAGATCGGGGTGTATGTAGATTACTCATAATCAAGTTCCACGAGAGTTCAGAAACCATTCGAAACGCTTACTAAAAAAGTTTTGATCGATGCATCATTATAACTTGAATTAAATCACGCTATATGTTGCCTTTTGGGGTGCCCTACCCTGCAAGGTTTATGGATTACATCAGCCGAAATGTTTAGTGAGTGCAATCCTTCAAGATCAAGGTGTATTTCAGGATTACCTTCCCAAGGACTTAAGCCAGAATTGATAGTTTATTAGGGAGGCTGAACTACATCTTCGGTTCATCGCTCAATCCAATCCACTGTGGTGTGTGAGCCTATCTTCATCTATTGAAGAAAGATGCTTTCACAAATTTTTGGACTAAAGAATTTTTTATACTGCTTTCATGCCATCAAGAATCTTTTGTCTGCATACAATACTTGTTTGGTTCTTCTTTCACGCAGGCAAGGAGCCTATTTTGTTGTACCTATATCTTGTCTTATCTCCAATAACCACATTTGGATGCCTCTGTGGTCACAACATGGCTATCAAGGAGAGGATCCGAGCTATTTTATTAACCATAACCAATGATAGTTCCCCCCATACAAGTGCTTGTTAATACGTTTCTGGAGCTCACGGGAATGTGCTTTGACTTGGATTGCCACAGAAATGAGGCATATTTGTCTTCTTATGCTACCATAGCGTCGATTTAGTAGATGGACCGCTGATGTACATTTTCAAGAAAGGGAATTCTGACCAGTAAAGTAGACTCAGTGGCCAAATGGTTTTATGACTTTGATATCTGCTGTTGGATGCCCCAGAATCAGTTATAAACAAGAACAAGCCTTGTCTGATCATCTAGCAAGATATTCCTAATCTACGAAAAGTATGAACTGCTACCAACACTTATTTTACCTATGAAAATTAGCTATCTCTTTTTTGGGTGAACGATATCTTCTAACTTCTATCGCCCGATTGGAGGTTTTATTTTTTGATGGTAGCCGGCAAATACCAGAGAGGTATTCGAGCAGATTGCCTATAGTTTAAGACCATCTTTTTCAACACTTCCTATGCCATCCTAAGAATCCCTCTTTATTTAATTGCTATTTGTACCATATTCCTCTTTCGCGATTACTTTCGGTAATTTACTGATAATCCTGGTTCCCTCGACCTTTCTTTCTCGCTCTTTTCTTCTGCGACACATGCTATCCAACTTTTCATCATGACAACTGTGCTTCCCCGAAGTTGCTGGTTTTACTACTTCTCGTTTTGTAGCTTACTACCTTTACCAGTCCTGTTACTTTTCCCTTAACTTGACAATTTTCCCCCTTCACGCGTTATTGTCCTCACCAGCATGCGTACACTTGGTTTCCTTTGAAGTCTCCGACCCCCGTTCACACGCGTTTAGGTCCGTCTCTCCGCCTCTACGTGGCTATAGATAATCCACAGAGACACCATTATGGCGCACTACCCAACGCGACTTGTCCTTACACGGCACACCTCGGTAAGCTGTGCCCGATGTATCTATTCGCCATACTACGTCCTTTCTACTCCTCGCCTCTATACTATCACTCGCGTAGGAAAGTTCATTCTTTGGCCACCAGCTCTTTAATTTACAGCCAGATAGTGATGAGTTGATCCCCCCCCCCCTTGGGTAGTGCGCGGAAAAAACATCTAGGGCATTGTTCACATGTTGAACGGAACCAGATGGTTTTCCATGGTAATTTTGAATCCACAAGTTTTGGGAGTTTGGGATTTATCCTAAGAATGCGGCCAATTTAACCAGAAGAAGTCGATACCATCGTATGGGCCGTAAAATTTCTTTCTATCGTGGAGAAATCCTATTGCCAGGTTTGGGGGTGGTGGAGGACTCTGATGTATCTGATGTTGTTTTAAACTGTGAATATTATGATAGATAAAATGCAAAGCAGTTTGTGGTACATACCATGAACTGGGATTCACTTTTGCAAGGAAGATCCTTCGATACGTATTGTTTCTGGTTTTACCACTGGAAGCATGATTGTGCAACTTTGTACAGAAATGACATAAACTGTCAAGTGCACGAATATTTGATTCGATACCCGCTTCATAAACTTAATGCTAATAGTTCTCCTTGTAAACCTTTTAGGCTTGGGTCCATGGATTCAGTCATCGTCCAATAAGAGCGCATCGCCCGCTTCTAAAGGACACCAGTTTTTTGGTTGCCGGTTTACTATTATACACCAAGACGGTTGGCAGCAACTTCATACAGTCCAATGACGAAAGTTGTAGATGATTTTAGTTAGAACAATCGGAGATGAAAGGTTTTGGATTACAGAATCCAACATTACTAATACCGGTGGCAAATCTCAATCAGTCCCGCTTATTATGATTATATCTGAGCAGTTTAAGGATTACTCATCGAAACTCAACCGCTTATGCCCTCAAAGAATGGGCTGTAGAGGTGCCAATAATAAATCACAAAGAATTATGAGGAAAGTGTTGACAATCCCGAGGTTTGCCTAAGATGTTTTGCCATATGCTTTGTTGGGTACGCCAACATCCAGAACGTCGATTGGAAGCTACTTCCCATGTTTTGGTGTATGGAAATAGTAGTCATACCTAGTGAAGTGAAATAACGTCTTTGAAAATTATCCACAGAGATGAATTAAGTACTCTGAGTGGTGCTGCAAGTGGATTGTCGTTAACATTGATGATGAGATAACAGAATGGTTGTGTTTGTCATTGTCAACTATATCGACAAAGAATGGATTTGTGCTATCCACAAAAGAGTCAGATCCAAAATTTATGCAATTGGCCTATTAGTATTTAAGTTCATTTTTTTCCATATCAGATGCAGCACAACGGACAATTTATACCTATTATCAAGGCCTTACATGATCGCCATGTATTATTCAGAGTGGCTTTGATTCCGTCGTAGATGGCTGGCAACCGCTGGCAAAAAAAGAAGAAACCGGTCACTTAAAGATTCTATCAAGATTACTATGCTTTCAGTTTGCGACTTCTGTCTTACTTGTAATCGTTTCTATTTTCTTATATTTTAAAATTTTTTATCCTCTTTTGTAATGAACTACGTCTGAACCTGAATTTCTCAAAAATGAGATACGTAGGTGACCTTATCTCATCATCGTTCACCTCATTCATCCCTTTTTAATATTTTTTTGTGTCCTGAACTAACGTTCTACCTGATCTCAAAAATGAGGTAGTAGGTGGCCTATATCGGCCTCGGTCGGTTTATATTTGTAACATTTTCTTAGATGGGTTGATAACTTTGAAGGGGAACATAACGTTTGACCTAATTCCTGCCTACAAGGGTACGTAAGGCGCCAACAAGGGTTCGGTCATATTTAATCGAAGATTTCTATTTCTCTTTACAATAACACTGGGACATAATTTTTGAGAGGATTCAAATTCTCGAGAGTGAAATATTTTTTCCTTACATTCAATACTGGAGTTACCCTTGGGAGCGGCAATAGGATTGAAATTTTGAATCCAAAAATGTAGATTTTCCCACTGACAGGTAAAGTTAGCCAAGACATGTTAACTGGGCAGAAATTTTTAAGATGACCTTAAAATTTCACTGTGTTATCGTAGTCTAGAGTGATCTTGAATTTCCCTAGCGAATAATGAGTATAGACCTCCAAGCATCAGACTCAAACAAGTTTGCTAAGCTGACCTTAATATGATACTTGAAGACGGTAACCTCTTTTTTAAAATACAACTTTTATAAATTTATTTTTTCCTAAAAATTTTCCTTTATGTTTTCATTTGTTTTTGGCATAAAACCTTTTGTCTAATCTATCAAAGTTGGGTGATCAGAAATCACCGGAGATAGCTGGACAAAGCACACGACCGGCGAAACCGCTCGGACCGGTTCATTTTTTAAAACTAACAATTTTTCTATGGGTGCGGGTTTATATGTTTAACCCCAAAACACAAAACTCATAAATTCCTCCAAATCAATGAATATGGAGAAGTCAAGGGGGCGAAGAGTACCCCAAAATTAATATTTGTTCTGTGGATTTACGAATTATTTTATATTACTTATATTGAAGATTTGGGAGCATGAACATTATTGTTTCATTCAATTCCCAACAACATATGAAGTCTATAATGAATATACAACTGTGATCATATTTGAATCAAATGAAAATATTGAGAAAGATGTTTTACAGGTTTTTGTCAAGGACGTCATCTGCATCATATTATAAGACCTGATAATATTACTACCCAAAGGTTAATTTTATCCGTATTATCGTTCAGATGATACACTACCTGGAAGGTCATTTTACCATATTTTTAATTTAAACGATATCATTATCCCGAAGGCACCCAGAAGATCACTGTGTTCCTCAGTTGAAGCACTATATTCATTTGGTTCCAAGAATGGAATCAAGAGAAAATATTATGCATCACAAGCATATATTCATGCATATCGAAAAGTCATTCATCGCGAGTTAATTTTCATGCATTGCGGAAAATCATGCATCACGAGTTATGATTCATGCATCGCGAGAAGAAATTTATGTCTTGTACAGAATCATGCCTCGCGGAAAGATATTCATTCCTCACAGAAAATCATGCATCACGTGAAGATACTCATGTCTCACGGGAAATGTCATGCACCGCAAGAAGATATTCATGCATCGCGGAAAATCATGCATCGTGAGTTAATATTGATACATTATGAATCATGCATCGCGAGTTAATATTCATGCATCGCAAAGAAGTCATGCATTACTAGAGGAGATTCATGCATCACAAAAAGTCATGAGTTGTAGAAAATCATGCATCGCGAGAAAATATTCATGCATCGCGGAGATGTCATGCATTACAATAGTATAATTTATTCATCACGAAAAGAAGTCATGCATTGCAAGAGGAAAATTGATGCATCACAGAAAGAAGTCATGCTTCGCAAGAAAAATTCATGCATCACGGAGAAGTCATGCACTCCAAAAGAAAAAATTCATGCACCACAGAAATGTCATGCATCGCGAAACAAAAATCATGCATTGCCAGAGAATGAAATCGTACATCCCAAGAGAAATATCTACTCATCACAAGAAATCAGATCGATCATATTCATTTTTATTTTGACAAGATTAAACATCAAGAAAATCATCACAGATGACATCAAGAGAAATATGAGCATACTGCATCATCCTTTATTTATTTTGACATCATTGAATGTGCATTGAGATTATATTTGGCAACCATCAGCATCTAAGAAGTTTATTTTGTCTTACGTCCAACCAATTGGGTTACGCTCAAATGCTGAAGGAGAACAATTAAGTGTCAACACGGTAAAAGACACTATCTCCCATTTGAATTGCATATTAATGCTAATGAGTCTTATCTCAATCTTTGTCAAGAGAATACAAAATGATGAATTCTCCAAAAGCAAACTACATGTGCAGGCGACATAAAAAAGGATGCAGCACAAAGTGGAACTTTTTCTTAGCAGCGAATTGGGACATAGTTCAAAGAAGAGTGTCCAACTCATAGAACGCGAGCAGAGGAGCAAATTCCACCATAATCAAACTACACCCCAATAAAAAGGCATGTGGGTTTTCTTTTAGATTTCTTGGTTTAAGTTTCTTGCCTAGGAATTCCGGTCTGCCGAAAGCATGTCTCCAATTCGAGTGGCAAAGCACCAAGAGCATTGGAAATTATGTCCGAGTCAGTTCATAATTATGGGTGTGAAGTGAACGACATTAATGCTAAGAGGTTACAAGCCTCCTTTTCATACTCAACTTGATATGTCACATGTCCAGAACTAAAGGTTATCTAGCATAATAGATTAACTTTTCAACCTATTGTGTCGAACTACAAGCAGCCTGATTTCTTGAGTGTAAGGATAAGTAGGCGGGCTAAATATCGAAAACTCGTGTATTTCGCACTTCTCTTAAAATATGTATCTCGAGCATTCCGTCCTTCATAATAATTCGGTGTCGGATCGGCTTTTGAATTCTCTCACGATCATGCGTTATGTCAAGCGTATTGAAATACAAGTGGCCTTAATTCTCAGATAGTCTGAGAAATGTAGGAGACCCGTTTCCAGGCTTCGTCCATAACTCTTAAAATCTATACCAAATCATTTCCTAACCACGTCGTGTGGTGGTTAGCAAAATTTATTGGTCCATTTCATTTTTCCCTCAATTTCTTGCATCAATCCAAAGTAAAATGATGGACATTGTTGACACCCCAATTTTCACCTCCCCGTAGATATTAATCATAAAGTTCTTGATGTCAACAATATTGAATAGTGACTCTATAAAAAGTCCTAAATGTCTTCAAGTCATTTTTTAAAGTATCTTAACTGATTTTCATAATTTTTGAGTGATTAAATTTTTATCATGTTGAATTTTTTTATTAAAATAATCCGAGATCTCGCAAAATTTTAGTTTATAACTACATTTTATTATTAGTTTTTTAAGTATGTTGTAGTTTGAACCCCCTGAAAACCCAATTGAAACCCTCCCTCTTGACCGCTTAGTTTATAGTTTAATTATTTATTTCATCTTGTTCTAATGAGTAGTATGTTGTGGTTTTAACGTGTCTCATATGATCGTTTAATTTTTATTTGTTATGAAACATTCAAAAATTGTCTTGTAAGATTTTAGGTTTACTTAACGCTTTATTAAAATTAAATTTGTCTAAATTGATAATTTATATTTTGATTCCTTAGTTTAGAAGTGAGTTAACCATTTTATCTTGTTAAAATTGAGAAGCTCATTAGTTGATCAATGTCGATTCAGTCTTATGTTAGCCGAATTTGCCATTAGCTTAACTTGATTAATTTTTAAGAATTCATTGGCCAAACCCTCAACTCTCAATCTCTAAAAGGACCAGCCCAATTCTTTTAACAACTCAGAAATCAATCCAGTGCTTTCTTTCCAAATTTCTTCAGCCCAAATCAAGCACAAGAGAACACAAATTCCCGATCCTACTTTTTGTAAATACCCGACCCGTACCAAATCCTCACTTTTTTTATTCACAGAAGACCCATCAATATTCCCTTCAACCATAACACCATCAGCTTACCTGCCCCATGAAAAAGAAACGAACGCGTTCCAACTTTTTCATTGCGCGTGCAGCAACCGTTCCCCGATTTCTCTTCTTCTTCCTTGACGCGTACCAAGCATGTGAGTAGCGAAGATGGGTGCAATGGAAAAGAAATGAGAGGCGCAGGCAGTAGCTTTGGAACTTCTTTGTTTTCTTTCTCACGTCTCTCAGTTGTACGTTTTCAAGCAGCGTTAGATCACGTGAACCTTCCGTGAGCGCAGTAATACCACTTTTAGCTCCAAGGATGGAATATGATAAATGTCGTCCGTGTCGCTTCGTCTTTTGATTTTGGGCTGAAACTCGGGGGGATTCTCGTAACCTAAAGGGGGTTCTCCTCGTCCTTAGGAATGTTCTTGATTTTGAAATCGGTGGGGAATTTCACATATATTGGCCCTTTTTCTCACCCCTCCCAAAAAGCCTAAACCCTACTCCCCTCTACGTACTTTGGTTTTTTTTCAGTTTAAAAAGGGGGAGGAGGACTATACAAACATAGAGAAATCAGATAAAATTTTTTGTTGACCAAAAATTTGTGTAGAAAGGGTGTAAAATATGAAGATGTTGTTTAAATCATTGTGACATGTGAAAAATAATTTAGTGTGGTTCTTTTTTGAAGAGCAACACAATCAGATTTAACACCGGAACAAACTCTAAACACATCCACGCGAATACGTTTTCCGGAGTAGAGAGAATTTTATGTTGAGACGAAAGATACAAAAACGGAGAGGAGTAAAAGTAGTGTACACAAAACAAAATAAAATAAAATACACTAACGATACAATTTTCAAATCATGGGACTATAGGCGTGTTAGTTTGTTGTGTTTTTGTTTTTTGTTTTATGTTCGTTCATTAGAGTTCTTTTATGGGGGTCGAAGTCACTACTCTCCATGCTCATCCGTCGTCCTCATGTCGCGCTCCCGGAAAATGTAAAATTCTTTTTACTCTATCTACCTTTATTATATAGTCTCATTTGTTGTGATTACTTGCTTCCCTATAAGAACCATGTATCATATTCCATTTTTTTTTCTATTGATGATGAATCTGTTGCTGTCGCATTATCTGCATAGCGATGGCTGGAAATTATGTCCGTTCTGTTTTGATGTGATATATATTCTTTCTTGAGATTATAGAGTGTATCCTCTTGTATAGCTTTTAGGCTATCACATTTTTTACTTGTTCTACTTGATATTTTTTTGGTTGTTCTCATTCCGATCGCGGATGGTTTTATGTTGTGCCTGTTGTAAATTGATGTATGCTCTGAATACTATAGCGAAATATGGTCGCATGCTTTAGTTGTAATTCAGCTAGATTTCTCTCCATTTCTTCAAATGTCCTTTGTCGCCTTAACTTCCTATTGTTGTTTGAGATCGATGTTTTATGCGTCCTTCATGTTATTCGAAGTATAGACTGTAAATGCTTATTTATACGCGAGTGACGTCCGTAATATGATCTGATGCTATAATATTTGTTTTCACAATCTTCGTTTATTGGAAGAAACTTAATGATTACCCTAAATCATGATTTATTGCATTGACTGTTGTGCACCTGAACTTATGTTTTAGTATAAAGCTACTTTTTTGGTATTTCAATTTATATGCCATATGCTTACATTGGTCCCCATCATATGAAGAACAAGTCCTATCTTTAATATACTACATCAACATACGATGACGTGTATTATATATTCCTAAATTCAATGTAGACATTTTCCCTATTGTTTGAGTCCATAGATTTCTGTTAGAGTTTGATTATCATCTCGAACTGTAGTGATTTTTTTTCTCATCCTGCTGAAACAGTGTCTGCCCGTTTTTTCTGTTTGGCTTTAATTAATTTTATTTTTAATTTATTTTTGAAATGGGGGGATAGACATGGGTTAATTATTTGTTTTTTGTACTAGTTTAGTGTTACCCTATCTAATAAGTGTTTTTAATTATTAGGAAATCATACTGTATGGATAACATGAGTAGTAAAGAATGAGTCCTTATTAATTGCGTATAATTTTTGTTTATCATCTCAATTGCTCAGCATATCTGATTTTGTGTTTGTCCCATTTTCTTATTATTATGGGTTTTACGCTCAATTGTTTTTTCTTTTTTGATGGAAACACTAGTGATGATATTTTGCTAACTCCAATCAATCCTTACAATATTTATATTTTTATGCATGTGAAATCTCCCGGGGTCCTCATGGACTCCTTTTTTTCTCGCATTTCGAGAGAGTCGTAAAGTCTCAACTTCTTCATCGAGTCAAGCCGTAAAATTGACGTACATTTCCCGAGGTGGAAGGAGTTGAAGAAATTTGACTAAAGATGTCCAACTTTTTTAGAGCATTGTATTTTCTTATCTTTGGGCCTAATCCCTTGTCGTCTTTTCTTTTTTTGTATTTATTTTTAAATTGTTTGATTATTCTAGGACAAGTACAAAAAAAAAATTTGTCCAAATACCGGTCCACGCGGATAATAATCAGACTTGACCCATACCAACTCTCTCTCTCTCTCTCTCTTCAATTTTACTGGCTTTATATTACTTGTTTAATTAATTGTCGTTAGTTTTTAGGTTATAGAATTCTAATCCCACCAAGAATCCCGTCGTTATTATGCACTATTTAAATCAACAAAAATATAACTGGTGTCTTGAAAATAACGTTTGTCCAAATCCAGTTGATATACAATTAATACTATCTTTTTCATAACAAACTCTAAACAATTTTTTTGTCTCAAGTTAAAAGCAAACTTTTTTAGTGGTCGGAAACCGTATTAACACAAATATTTTAAATATCTTAAACACCTTCCTAAAATATAACTAAGAATCCCTGAACCCCCTTAAGGTTTTCAATCAGTTTTTCTGTTTAAATCTTTTGAAAACTAAGTTTTATTAATTTTTCATTAAAAATTACGTGACAGCTCCTAAAACCAAGTACAAAAACTTATAAAATAGGCATATTTATATTTAAAATAAAACATCAAGTAAGGGACACAATCTACCACACAAGACAACACACCGACACGCACATATATCATTACATATATAATATCATTATAGAAGCACAATAGGAATACCATTATCTCTATAAGGTCACCTATCCACTACTTACATCATAAACCAGCATATACTCCAATAGTCAAGTAGGAAGAATGTTCCTAAACATTATATACTCACACTTAACGGACAATAGTCCATAGTCTCATGATCACCTAAAAACTTCATAGAAGAACACACTACTCTCACATTAACTCACATATCATAGTATGATCCCTTTACAAAATCACTAACACATCTACATATTCAAGTAGTGCCGAAAAGAGGGCCATTGATCATCATAAATCATACAGCAAAAGTCTTCGACAATGCCAACATCATTCATAAGTAAAGCACATAGCCACCCGCCACCATAAGTAAAAAACATACCAATCACACATAATTTAAGAGCTACATTACTAAAATAAGAGAATTAGGGAAGTCGTATCACCAATCATTTCTCACCACTTCATCCAACTAACTCAATCCAACTCCAATCCAAAAGGCCCTTCATGTCCGTGTCGCCTCAACATTCAATACCATAACACCCATAATAAACTCATACATCTAAGTCACAATTGATATACCATTTATTCAATCTAAGATCTCCTATACTTTATTTAATACAATCTTACATCATTCAATAGCCATAGAAAACTACCCTAGAACTCATAAAACATTAGACAATATCAAGTCGACCTAAAGTAGTCGAAAACTAGGTCAGAAATTACTGGTTCATATTATTATGTTAAATAATCTAATTAACAACAAATCAATCAATATACAATGATTTAACACCTTTAATGCCAGAATCCATGGATATACTATAAAATTGGACAGGTTCATCTTTCGAGAACTTTAGAAATCTTTTTGAATTTTGGGCTCCTTGATGAATAGAGTTCCGAGTATAAAAAACCATACCTCAATGAATCTAAACCATGAAATTTATGAATAATCACCAATAAAATCTTCATCTTCCTTGAGTTTTGCTTCAATGGAGTTCTAGAAAATTACTTAGAGAATTGGGGTTTTGATTCTTGAAGAATGAATTCATATAGGTAATTAGGACTTATAAACCATTTTAAAATACCTAAAATACCCTTAGAAAACCGCTTAAATTATTATTGGATGTACCAATTCACCCTAGCAATTTACAGTAAATTGTGCAGGAGAAAGTTTACGACTCGAATGCCCCGAAGCTCACGACGGGGCGTCAACAGTACACGGACCATCCTGGCTGGCCGTAGTTTAAGATCTTATAGACATGTCATTACACACCTCACAGTGGACTTTGAGCATGAGATCCCTAGATATTTATTGAACGACTTCCTTCCAACGACGGGTCGTCAGCCAACCTCATGGCCGTTCGATTGACTCAGTCCGAATTCGTGCTGCTGTTGATGGGCCTTTGCTCAAACTATGGTCCTCTCTCAAGGACCCTGGGTTGCATCCTATGCGCACGTTTCTGCCCGGAACGTTTTTCAACCGAAATATGATTCATATATGACGTTTAGGTCTCTAATCACTTTCTCAAACGAACCATAAAACTCGAATGATTAAACATGCTAAAACCACAAGGTCGTTCAGCAACCTTTCGAACGTCTTCACGTTCTTGGACACTTGACTCCAAACGTCAGGACCCTTGACACCCTGCCCTCTAAACATTATAAATAACATTTTACTAAGGACCTCATAAGCTCATAAAACCTCATAACACATAAACAGCACATACGCGCCATAGTGACTAGTCGTCGAACATCTTGGTCGTCCCTTGACATTTGAGTTCCATATTAACCTATACTTTAGAAACTCCTCATTACCGACCATATAAGCATTTTAGGACCTATACCTAACTGCAAACATGTAGAGTCTCTAGTTTTTCCTAAGTCGTTTTAGAGGTATTATCATCTCCTCACTTGGATAACATTCTTCCTCTATGCACTTGCCACTCTCCAACACTTTCAAGAGAGTGAGAGATCACTAGCACCTCATACAATACCATATCAGCCATTATAACATAAAAAATAGATAATAACCATCCACTTTCACATAATCAGTGATTCATACACAAAAGATCTAGATAAACTTTTTTACAACTCATTGTGCCCATATCGAGGCTCACATTCTTCAATTCGCGAAGATATATAACATTCTTTTTATATTCACTATCATGCTCATATACATCATTTATAACCACATTACCAACAATTTTTCAACTATAATGATTTAGTCAATTCTCTAATTGTTAACAGTAATCAGGTAGCTTTTAAAGTGAATTATGCCACTTTTTTTCGAAATGCAATTTTAGGCAAGGTGATGGAAACATACTACTGATGCCATATAAAATCCGATATAACACATATTACAAATAATGTAAACAATCATAAATGCATAATGGAACATGGAATCACTGTGAAATTACATTTCCACAAGATTTCCTAAAAATATGGAGCATCTAGCTCATCTACTAACCATAAAGCCCCCACTTAGAAGGAACTGATAACACTAGAAATCCAAGAACTTCCGTCATCATTATCACGCCATAACGGCTTTGCTCCGCTAGTCGGGAGTGGCGTAAAACGATTCACCTTCTTTAGAGCAAACGCTTTTCGTTAGGCACTTATGACACACTAGCTGTCGCCATAGATTACTTATTAGCGACTAAACCCTCACTTTGTGTCAGATCTTTACACTCAAAACAACTCCGGTATTCTCACATAGGAGTATCCCATATGGCCTGGCTCTTCCACAAGCTACTGCAGGCATGTAGGCTTCCAGTTTGAGTGAACGCATCTTCCTTCTTCAAATTCACCTTGCACTCCTAGGTTTCATGCTTGAGTGAACCTCTTCTGAGAAGCCCTAGTTGACTTTGTGCTACTATTGAACCACTTCTTTCAATTTAATAGTCATCACCATCCAAGTTCAGGTACTCCTCAATAGACTTGAGTGCATAAACCATGAGTGTAGCGTTCAAGGTCATATCATCATGGAGGAATGTCGTACACATTTTTGCTCTCACTGAGGTCGATGACCGTGTCAAAAACTTTCTCGCATATCATCCTTAAGGTCTAGACTTAAGGATTAAATATCATACTCTAGACAACAGTAGAGAAATTTCAACGCGTATTCCTCAAACACTCATATTACCTTGAATGGAGATTGATAAACTCTCTACCTTCACTTCTCCCTCTCAGCGGGGAAAGTACAATTCCTAGAAGCTTGTTTAAATTTTTTCGCACTCACTAGGACCGACTCAAATGGGCCATAATCTTTCCCATTGTCTAGGTACCCACACTTGACACACTCTCCCTCTAATTTGGTATGAAGTATACTTCGCCATCAGTGGCGTCCTTAGTAAGTCACCCCTATGCACTCACACCTTGTACACACCATCTAGGAACATTTTGGGATCCTCTCCCACCATAACCAAGAAGATAGGAGGATTCAGCCTCACAAAATCTCTCAATCTAGATGTCTACGATGCTCTCCACATATTCCCTCTTGATCAATGCCTCTATCACATGGGTAGTCAAAGCCTCTGGCTTTATAAGTATAGTAAAAGCCTCTCTAGAACTCCCATTAGTCATTTAGGGGAACCACCAACATCATTCCATACGCACCCACAACAAGGACTTCATCACCTTGAGGAACTTGCTCAACTGAGGAGGAATCTTCTCATCACATCATTCCTCTCCCTCAACTCTCACTAGCTTTTTTCTCCTTGTTATTGCATTCCTATAACACAAGAAAAAACCATAGAAATAATACTCATAAATGAATACAATATTGATACTGATATAGGAGTATAAATTATGGAAACCTATCGCCGATAGCCTCTCACCCATAGATGTGTCGCGACTCACATCTACTACTAGATGTATTGACACTTTTTGATTCCCAAAACCAATTCATACCGTAAAAAAACAAAAATAAAGGGGGCGTTCAATACAACATTTCTCACTGACCCACACATATACCCGAATGAGTATTCTAGACCATCGTCTTCGATCGCACATGGCGTACTTGATCTCTCGGATGTCTTTTACAAGCCCTTTCGTATCATTTATCACAATAATATTCTTAGTATGAAGTAGTCACGAATAAAAACTTTGCACAACATTCGAATAGTCCCTTCAAAACTCTTCATATAACCCATAAGGGAAATACTAAGTCTTATATGATCAAATCCTCTACACAAGAATACTTGGGATACGAGCCATCCTTTGAACAACTGGTTGTCATTTGGGTCGTCGTTTGGCACTGCATGCGGGCTGCTTAGCAGCATGTGGCCTTGAGTTGGGGTCGTCCTCTTGGGCCCTTTTGGGTCATAGGTGGAGAAGTACCAGGACGTTAAACCCCTAAACATACACATCTAGGCTTTAGGGTAATAACCTATCGATTTAGACACCAAACAACTCACGAAACATGGAAAGGCACAGTAGAATACTTGCAAAAAATAAGGGACTAGTTGTTGAACATCCTGGTCATCCCTTAACGTTTGACTTCAAATTCAACCAGACTGACCTCAAAACTCATAAACACATTAATTAGGGTTATTACATCCACAACTGCTTGGACTCACCTTGAAGTTGGAAAGACACGAAGTCAACCCCATGTTGGTGGACAATACCCAATTTATGCAGTCTATCATAACAGCCTAAGGCAAACTCATAATAATCGTCGGTCTCATACGGACGCTTAAGTTTTAAGAACTTAAGTCAACATGTCATGCTCATTATTGGTCATAATGGAAACCAACAAAAGACCAAATAAAGCATCAAAACATATATTTCCACCCGTCTTGGGCACAATTCTAGTATCAGGAACATTAGGTTGAGCATGAGTACGTGGAAGTACTCCAATATTAGCTAACCCTTCTAAAACAACGTAGCGTTGAATATGTTGGGAACCACCAGATTGTAATGAGGGAACAACGCGATCTCTACATATATCTTTATCTTTTCCATTCTCCTCAACATATTCTCCCTCTAAATCCTGTTCTATCTCTTCATTATGGACTGGACGAATCTCGTTTTTATGAGCATTAATAGTTGGTAATTCATGCCCAGTAGGCTCTACTTTCCCACGACCTCTACCACTACCTCAAACGCGACCTCTCGCTTCAAGTTCCTCAGCTGAATAAATTGGATAAGGGGTGTGTGCGGATGAAACACAATATAAAATCTTGGATTAAGCGATTTACTGGATTTGAACAGTAAAGAGGTTAAGAAAAAATTGTATCCCTTATACCATTAGACCCAATCTTATAAGTCTAGAAATGAGAAACAGAGAAAACCATAGAGTTTCTTAAAGATCTTATAACCGCTCAAAAAAACTAAAGGTATCGCTGTACCATTCGCCGGAAACTCTACTCTGCTCGTTCAGTACTCGATATCACATTCAGGACTGTGCTACTCAACTTGTCACGACACTGATCATCATTATTGGCACCCACACTAACCCTCCAGTCGGATAACCACTAAGACAACTCTAACTAAGTAACTGAACAAAACTAAGGCAATTAAGTTACACAATCGAGTTGATTAGCTACACAAATGAGGAAATTAAGTACCTAGAATCTGAAAGTAAATGTACCAAAATATCTAACCATAGCCTAATCTTGTAATAACCTGATACCGTCGTTATGGAAAAGTTAATAAAGAAATAGTTGGAGCTAGAAACCTTTTTTGTCATAAGATGTTATATTATCACTAGCCATGGCCGATTTGGAGAATGGAGTCATAGGGTATTAGGAAACTCTAGAACGATAAGATTAATTGTGATTTTGTTTACTTACAGATATATTAAGATGATAAGAACCCAAACCACTTTACAAAATCAATTTTGGGCGAGTAGAATTCCTTGAAATGATCTTAGAGTGAATTTGTACTAGGTTGAGGCTGTGGTAGTGGGATTCTAGGCGCTGCAGCGAGATGAGTTCCTATAGAAGGCTAGACGTGACTTAAAGTCTCTAATAAACCCCTAAATGACCTTATTTGACACTTTCTAATTTTTAGAGCTAAGGAGGCAACCAAGGCGAGTTCTTGATAGTTTTCAGCATTTTTGAGGCTAAAGGTAAGATTTTAATGCCGTGAAGCCATTTTTTGATCTGCAAACATATTTTCTTGGATTATTATCGATGGGAAAGAATTTTGATCTAGAACTAATGGTGGAGAAAGTAATAAATTCGGTATTAGACCTTTGATTGTTAATTATTGCATATAAATTGTTTGTAGACAAACAACTAGCGGAAAGAATCCAAAAAGGAAAATTCAAGTACCTTAGGGGATTCAAGCTTGAATTTGAGGTAAGTGATGATTGTAATTTTATCTAGGTGTGACATATGTTAATAATTGCTTCATTATAATGCATGTATATATATGAAAATGTTGCATTATCGATCACCATAATCATAAATGAGGATAATTGAATAATTGTATTCCATGAATCACCTTTTGGTGTATGATATTGATGATTTACTTGTGATTGTGGTTGTGGTGTGTGAATGGGCATCAAATTGCCACGTTCTGGAAATCTAACTTGGATCGAATTTCCATATTTCGGCATAAATATTAGATCATGTTGCTATGTTCAGGCACAATTATATAATCAGTTGCCACGTTTCAACATAAAAATAGGATAGGATTGCAACATTCTAGCAAGCTAACATTTTGGTTTGGTTCCAATGAAGACCATTGAATGGGGTTGTGAGAACAACGTTGAATTATCTGTGTTGATCTACTGTGAATGAATATTTCATACTAATGATTATGGATCTTCGAAGTTTAGTGTTCTTTAAATAATCTATTTTATATGTTGAGAATTGTGAAATTGTTTGGTTGATGAATGATGATATTGTATATGTTTTATATATATATCCATGTGATTGTAATATTGTGGTTACTTATACATTTTTGACTTAGTGGGATATCCATATGATCCTACTAATACATTGTGGTTGTGTACTGATACTGCACTTGCTCTTATTTTATCTAGTACAACATATCTTCTGGAGGCTATTGACAAACCTCGTTTATAAGATTAAAGCCCATTCAAATTTAAGGGTGAGATAGTTCTTCTGGGATTTCTTGAAGTTCTCTTTGGTCTCTATTAGTCCATTTCGTTTGGACCTCACATCTTGGTCAAGTTGTTATTAACTTAGTTTCGAGATTGGATACTCGTGTTCTTTGATAGTGATGTCTTCGTAGATATTTGACCTGGCATTACTCTGTTGATATATCCGTTATTGCCTTAGTTTTTAGTGATCCTTTCTTGTTTGAGTGTTAGTAGTGTTATGCCACGGGCAAGATGGTAGTGTGGGTTGTCAAGATCTACACTATTTTCGGCTCATGAACAAATTGGTATCAGAGCCTAGGTTCGTTGACCTTATTGTATATTAATGGAGTCTAGTAGAGTCTTGTGAATGGTAGCTAATGACGTCCGGTACTTTTCTTTGCGAGTCGGTAGACTTCGTCTCAACCTCCGTTCTTAACTTCTCAGTGTTAATGTACATGAATCCAATCTGTATGCAGGATGTGAAATACAAATAGCTATATTTCCTCCCCTTCACTCTACGTCCAAACTAAAGCCAACAAACATTGAACACATCCATTGGAAAATCGTGATGTAGTATAGATACCACATATTTCAAGGTGTTACTATTGTATACAACGTATCGGAAATTGACTTGATGATGAATTTTTGACCAATTCAAAAGGTGCCTCGATTTCAAGATTGAGTTAAGTCCTGAATACCGTTATTAAAGAGTGAGGCGGTTTGAGAATTAGGTTCGACAAGTTCTATGAAGGAAATTAGTACTTTGTGGGCTCAATGCTATTATTGGCACTTAGTGTATGAGTGTCTAAATTGGTATCTCCTATTAAGTTGGTAGCTGACAAGTGAAGCTGATGGGAACACAACAAATAAAATGGAATATAAGAATTTCCAATTGGTCATTTTTGCTTTAGGGGTGGTTTCCAATGTCTTGATTATCGAAGCTTCATACATGATGAGTGTAATATTAATTTAAGAATCTTTGACTTACATTTGTGATTTGTATTTTAGAACTATAAATGCGTGCTTATGGATGTCTGAATTAACTAGGATGTGATATTGTGATTGCTTCAGCAATGTACATGAAGGGAAGTTAGCCCGTACACAATTATCGTGTGTCCCGACTATTGATATGTTTCAATGTGCCTGGCCAATGTTAAAATTATGCTACTGTAAATATGTGACGTACAACGTGAAGTACTCATAGTGAAAGGAAAATTTTTACTAAGGATTGTGTGAGTGTCTAGGTGTATCCTGAGAATGTGTGGGTTGTGGTAATGAATTAAGAAGAACGTATTGGTTTGTGTATTGTGGGATTGACCGAAGGGGTATTTTCTAAGCATATCAAGTTAGAGGTGTGTTTTAAAAAAGGGAACATCAATTTCTAATCTAGAGCGTTCTTGTTTAACATTGTTTGTATATAGAATGATGGCCATTTAATTAGGCGGGTCCGTGTCACTCTGCGTTCGTGGACCTTTGTGGAGAAGCGAAAAAAGACAATCTTAAGACTCTTACATTCAAGAGGGGAGCTCACTGGTCCACTTTATGCCGTTGTAGCAGAATTGGTACCACAGTGTCGCCGCAGCTACAATGGGACGAGGGATGCTAGAGCGGGACAGGGTGCGATAGAATCTCATCCCCGTCTCCCCTGTTTTTGCTAGTCAATATAGACCCCAATTTGTACTAGAGTGTTTATCAATATAATATAATTTATATGGTGTGTTAAGATTATGGAGAACCCGGGCATATGAGGGTCGAATTTAATGATCACAGTGCTATAATTGTTGTGACCGGATGACTATTGTGTTGTTTATCCATATTCTACTTATTTGTAAGTCTATTTTATTGACTTGGGATTTTATGTGGTAGGTGATACTCTTGATGCCCCCATCCATGATTCCACCTTAGTTAAAGAGTTAGTCATAGTCACCCATATATATCGTGTTAATCTGTTGTGTTTTTGGACTTTTAAATTTGGGTTGATTTGGTTATGTGGTATATAACTGACTTGATACAATATTAGGAATGACTTTGTTTCCCCCTATTATATAGGGCATAATATACTATTATCGATAACTTTACAGATCACTGGTAGAGAAAGGTTAGAGTGGAAACGGGGTACATGGCTAAGTCAGCTAAGCTCATATCTTTCGTGCGGGTTAGTAAACCAGTGGGTCATGATTTTGTTTATTCTCATATTCGGTATGTTGGGGTCGAATCTTCCTCTATTGAGTTTATTCTTGTCAAGTCATAAATGAAACTGTTTAAAGAGTAAACCCAAGATCTTTGTGATAAAGGGTTCACCACTCCTAGTGTTCCCAAGGTGGGTAAATTCCTTCTTGTGTTGTAAGACAATGAGAGGTATATAGGATTGAATTGATTCTTTTTTAAATCTTAAGGGGGTGGATTAATACTGAAATTAAATTCTTATGGATAATGAAAGTTACATTAGTACACGTGGGTAAATGAAATTGAATATTTTAATAAGGAAGTGCATATAAAAATTGTGTTAGTCCTTTGAATTTAATGAGTATACATGATTTTAAGGTGTTATGTCAATGGAAATGTTGACTTGTGGCGATAGTCAGCGCTGACTAAGCGTAACGGTAAAGAAAGTTTGTAGTAGATTGTGACGAGATACAACTATATAATAGTATTGTGGCTAAGCGAATTTGGTGTAGTTATTATGACTTGCGAGTATCTAAGGTTGTGGTTTTCTCATATTTTGTGAACAAGGTGGTTGTATGGAACATTTTAAGAGATGGTGGAACACCACTAAAATAGAGTATTTTCAAAAAAAATTGAGTGATAATAAATAAAAATAGTGGGATGAGTGAAACCTTTAAAGAGAGGCGAGAGCAAGAATACTATATTGAATGCAAAGGCTAAAAATATATGTTTGGAGGGGCATATGATTTGTTCTGAGACGTATATTTTATTTTATAATGAGTGGATCTGGGCAATGATATGTCACATGTTTGTCTGTGGGTTAAAACTTAAAAAGGGACTCGAGAAAAAAGAGTGTATAGACATTAGCTCGAGTGTGATGATGAGTGCTTTTGTTTTGTTTCGAGTTTACTAATGATTACATTCAATTTTAGCAAAACGATATTGTGAAATCAATGGATATGCGATCCATGATACGTGAAGATCGATGAATTCGTAAAATCATCGAGGTATAAGCTAATGTTGACATTTAAGGGGGTCTTTTTAAACCGTGTAATTTACAATAAAAATTTTCGCTAAAGTTTAAATTCTTGGTAATATATTTTGTTAAGGTATGAATTTCAAGTAGAAGCGTGATCAATTGAATTAGGTATTGAGCATTTGAAAAGACTCACACTTATGTTGAGTCGTAAGGTTCATTACTCTTGATTGTTAATGTACCTTAGAAAAGTTTTCATTCACTTAAGTAAGTTCAACAGTCAGAGTGGTTATGATGGTTGTTAGTACTAAAAATGTTGGCTTCAGTTGAAGGATGTTAGGAGTGTGTTGAGTTAGGTGAATGGAAATGGCTGCTATCAACTCATCATAGGAAAACCTTTTGGGATTATAACAAATGTTTTTGTGAAATATCTTTCAATTTGTACAGGTTGTGATGTGATACTCTAGCTATGTTCCACGCGTTTTTTTCACTTTTCGGGATGGATATGATTCAGATTGATTACTTTTCGATGTTCCTGATTGAGCGGATAATTTTGAAGACATGGTTTTCAGATGACTTATGTGTTATGGTTTGGGTTGTGATATATTTAATGGTTCCCCTTTGTAACACCTTGCTTATAAGATTGATATAAGAACCTACCTTGAGTATTTTATGGTTGTCCGCTATGTGATTTCATCTTTTTACTGCAAGGTCATTATCGATTATTATGGTTGAATGTGGGGACTAGTGGGTCCAATGCTAGTGTTCTTAAGAGGTAATCTATATTTACTAAATCTATCAATTCAATAGTTTTGTTTGAGGTGTTAAATGCTTTAACATATCCCTCGACGAGTATCTGATTTCTAAAGATCAAAATTGTCATAACTTAAGCTCATGAGAGTTTCTGTTGTATGATGGAGATGTTCTTAAGAAATATGATTGTTTGGGTATTATGAATGTGAGTTTGTTGGTTTATATTCAGCTCTAATTGTGGGAGTTTTGATTTTTGATTTTATCATGGTTATGTGAGAAAGCATTAGTTTTGATGATTGTGTCAACAACCTTTATAACATGTGGTAGACGTGTGTACAATCAACTTTGGTGGTTAGTGAGATTCATTTTGTTGATTAGTTAAGTTTACCTACAAGAATATTTATCACAGGAGTGTTGAGATGACTTCATTGAAGCATTGTAAGGGAGGATGTCTAGGAATTGAATTGGTTGGCTTGATCTTGGAGATGTAAAACCCTAAAGAGTAGTGAGATTTGGTAAGAATGGCATGCAACAAAAGTTTCCCAGTAATTCCATGTTTCATATGCTACTCTACCTTTATTTTTTCCAAGTCTTTGCTAGTTGATCACTTGGGGATGAGTGATGCGTAATTTGATATCTACTGTAACGACCTGATTCTGTTGTTATGGAAAAGTCAATGAAGAAAGAATTATGGAAAAAAAAATTTTGGTACTAAATTGGAATTCCTAGCCTACTCAAGATATGGATGAAATCGGACTCATTAAGGTGTAGAAAAATCTAGTAATAAAGTAGAGATTTAATTGAATACCACTCTATGGAATCGAAATTGGGCAAGTAAAACTTCTTAAAATGATCTTAGTGTGAATGAGTACATTCTTTGTCCGTTGACGACGCTGTATTGGGATTACGGGTGCTATAGCAAGCCAGACACGACTTATAGTCGCCAAAAAACCCCTAAACGACCTTATTTGACACGTTATTTTAATTTTTAAAGCTAAAGAGGCAACCCCAAACAAGTTCTTGACATTTTTTCATCATTGTTGAGGCTAAAGGTAAGATTTTAACACCCCGAATACATTTTTCAATGCGTAGGACCTATTTTCTTGGATTATTATCGATGAGGAAGGGGTTTGATCTAGAATTTATGGTGGAAAAAAACCTTAAAATGGGTATAAGCATCTCGGGTTTGGTATCGGGCTAGCGGGTTTGTTATCATATAGATAATTAGACCTTTGATTCATGATCATTGCATATAAATTGTTTTTAGTAGACCTAGAACAATCGAAAAAAATCCACATGTTATAACCCTCAAAATGAAATAGGATGAACTAGAGCCTCCAATGGGTTAGATAAACTAATAAATTATTGTTATGATGAAGATTATATTTATAAGTCAGTTTTAAAGAGTTTTGAAGTTGACCGTCATGGGGCGACCAAGACATTCGGAAACTAGTCTCGTGTGTGACTAGTGTGTCCTTGTTTGTTATATATGTTTTTATGTGTTTTTTGGAGTCTAAAAGAAGTTGGGATTACGCTAACACCTATAGGGGCATGTTTAGGGTAAAACATCGGTGCACGACTCCCCAAGGACTGACCAAAGGGTCCTTGAGGAGGACCCAAGCCTTGGCCAAAGTGCTGCCAAGACAGTGTCTGCGCGAAACCTTGTGGCAGTGTCTCCGCGTCACAGACTTTTTCCAGCCATGATCAAAAAATATCTCTGTATCATGGAGACATAGAGGACCCTTATGCCCGAAAAATTATTGCAAAAATCATCAGAAATAACCTCTGTGATGTAGACTTGTTCCACGATGATATTTCTGGAAAAAAAAAGGTATTGTTGACTTATTTTAGAAGGTACAATTATTTGTAGGGGTGTTTCAGGTATTTTGGGGATATGTTATATATTGATTTTAGGTCATTACACACCTTTTACCCCAATCAAGAAACACAACTCTCAATAAGAACAAAAAAATATAAGCTCTCTATAATTTTTTCACTAGTTAAATCCTTTATCGATGAACCGTCAAGTTCCAAGGAAGGAGGTAAAATCTCAAAGTTATCAGCCTAAATTTCATGCGATATCTTTTACTAAGGTATGGTGATTTCATCCTTTATTATTCTCTAACTCAAGGAGTAAATATCAAAGGCTTTTCAAAAGATCTAAAAAAACTAAAACTCTATTTCAAATTCTAAGCATGGGCTGTTACATTAAAATGTTTAAATTGAGGATTTATGCAGTATTCATTGTTCATTGATGGTTTTATGATAAAAAATTTCATGAACCCATGTATTCCTTGAATTCCTAATTTTTTTTTCTCTAAAGTGGGTATACTAATTATGAACTAAATATGTTGGACACATTTTTAGATTTTTATGGGTTATTGAATTATATGTTGATCATTGTTGGAAATTGTCCATAGTTTTGCTTAAAGTGTTATATCTATCTTGAGTTTGTCGCATCATGTTGGCTACTTGCTTAGTTTATCCCATTAGGCATTTAACTGGTAAGTTCCTTTGTTCTGTGGAGTTTTGGGAGATGTTAAGGAATGGTGATTGTGGCTATTGAAAAGTGGTAAGTTTACCTAATTCCCTTATTTAAAGTAGAATTAATACTGAATTACTTTTGATTGGTATGATCCACTTATGGTGGCGGTGCTTAATCGTTATAAATGTTATGAACATGGCCTTGTAGGCATCCCCATGTGAATTATTTTATTATCATGTTATAGTATATGTGAATGTATAAAATGAAGGTCCTCATGTGATGTCTATATGATCTTGTATGGGTGTTATAATTGTATGATTGAAAGTACTTCTTCTCTAATTGTTTATATATGATAATGAACGACTAAGAAGAGTTTTTATAGAATGATGTTGTGTCTTGTGTTGGTAGAATTAGTTGTTCATACTTGTTACTTGATTTGTATTTATGAGTGTGAATAAAGCCTAGGAATCGTACAGACTAAAGTTGGTATGCTTCTTGAAATACTATGCACACCTTGAAATATGAAAAAAATGTTATTAATATGAACTATGAAATAGAAAAAAAATATTAATAAAAATCTTTGAGTTGTAAACCGAAATGGCACCTCCCTTCTTGATTGAATATTGACTTAAGAGGTATTTGCTTGGAACGACTGACACCATCTCTACGAAGTCATAAGAGCTATCCACATGAACCTTAGACTTGGTAGCGCTTGTGGACTTCTTCTTGGAAATGGTGTTATGATTGGTAGGTCGAACGATCTGTAACCTTCTCTAATACACTTATGTGAAGAATTTCTCTAGGAGCACTAGAGGGAAACAGCCAAGTGGATATTCTTAAGGGAGTAACTATCTCGATTTATGAGAATAATAGTAACAAAGCAACCTTTTGATATCCTCTAAATATAAGATACAATGGGATGTGTCCATAATTTCTACCCTTGGCATTAGAACATCTTTCCACGGTGTGGGGTTTTTGATGGACACCAGATTCAATTCCTAGCCTAGTGTTGGTCGATGTTCGGTTAATTCCTATTCTCATCACATGGGATGTTACACCTTTGGTATTGGATTAGGTTCACTAACATGTTTTTTAGTGAAGGAACACTATCTACACATTACCGAGTAGGTTTTCGAAGATGGCTACAGGTGAGTTTCCCTAGGCTTCCAAGACAATTATATGAGTACGCATTTTGTTAGTTGTATCCTAATAGATTAAAGCATAATGGTAACTTCGTAAAGGTTTTGGCTAGAAAGGTTCTTACATGATTTCTTTTGAGAGCACTTACGTATATTGAAGAGGTTGTATAATTGGTCTCTTCATGTCTTACGTAGGTGGGTCTTGGGATAACCTTAAGTAGAGGGTTGAAAATGGATAAAGAGGTTATTTAATGATGGTGGTCTTACCTTATATGTGAATATTGACTTGAGATGTTTTTTATACTTGTCTTATGAGATTTTTATCAAAATAACATGAAAAACATGTTTTAGTAACGTGTCCACTTTGCATGGTTTACTTGCATGTTCACCATACTTAGTGTAGTAATTGAGCTAATTCCATATGTTTCTCTATGTCTACAAATGTAGGAGGTGGCAAGTGAGGATTCACATTGAATCTTGGAAGTAGATTTCTCTCAAGATTGGTATGTTCTCATATGTTCGAGGACATGGACTATGTTTCCAATTTTTTTTAATTAAAGACGTCGTATTAGACTATAAGTTTCTTTTCAAAATTATGTAAGGGTCGTGACCCTAATTTTGATATTATTAATGTTCGAGTGTATGATGTGTCATGATGATACTTTGTTTTCTAATGTTTTGTAAAAGAGTTTCCTTATCAACATTATTTGTGAAAAGTTTTTAAATTCCACACTACTTTTATTCATATGTAATGATTGATGCTAAGAGGCTGGTACAAGACTTCCGAGAGGTGGAGTACGCTATGTCGCGACTTAAGAGTTCTCCCGGGTCATAACAAACATGGTATCAGAATATAAGGTAATGAAGTAGTCTTTAGGGTTCAAAAGTTTCATGATCCCACGTCTAGTAGAGTATTGTTCATCGGTGTGAGTTGCGACACATCTATGAGCGAGAGTCTATAGGACAATAGAAGTTCAACTTTCTTCGTTACTCTTGTGTCGTTCCATTGAGTTGAGTTGTATAAGTGTCTTTTCCTAATCTCTTATCTTGTGTTTATAGGATATATATACAAGAAGGACACAACGAGAAGATTTGAGGAAGGAGTAGCGAATTAAGGAGTTCCTCTCAAAGGAGAAAAAGTTCCCAAAAGTGGTCTAGTCCCTCAAGGTGATAAGTCCCTATAACTAAAAGGGAATGAGGTTCCAGTGGTTCCCTCGGACATAACTAATGCGGAGGTTCGAGGAGTTAGACATAACTAATGGGGAGGTTCGAGGAGTTCTTATCGACCTAGCCCGAGCCATGAAGGTTCAAGCAAATAGAGATGTGGGGCTTAAGGTAAATTCTCTTGAGAATACAATGACCTCTAGTTTGAGGGACTTTGTGGAGATGAATCCTCCTACCTTTCTTGGCTCTAAGGTAGAGAGGATCCCCAAGAGTTCCTAGATGGTGTTTATAAGGCGTGGAGTTCTATAGGGCTGACTTCTAAATAAAAGGCGGAGTTGGATTCTTACCAATTGAGGGATGTTTCTCAAGTGTGGTACACACAATTGAAATATAATAGGACGGTTGAATATGTCCCATAGAATGGGATAGTTTAAGGAAGCATTCTTACGAAAGTACTTTCCCCGTGAGAAAAGAGAAGTTGAGGTTAAGGAGTTTCTAAACCTTAGGCAAGGTAGCATGAGTGTGGAGGAGTACTCCTTGAAATTTACCCTATTGTATAAGAATGTTCCATCTTTGGTGTCTAACCTTAGGGATGAGAGAGTAGGTTTGTGACACGTGTTGAAAACCTTGTGAAAAAAGAGTGTCATACGGACATGCTCCATAATGACATGACTCCTTCTGTGCTAATTATGTATTCTCAATCCATTGAGGAATCTAAGCTTGAAAGGAAGTGTAGATGTGTGAAGTGAGGAAGAACCAAGAAGCAAAATCAACCTAGGTTTAAGAAGAGGGCACCACATCAAGCGTACAGAATGCTCCTAAGGTTAGACCTCCGGGTTTGTGGTTCTCAACGTTGATAAAGCCATTTCTCTACTTTGGATACAAGTATTTTGAAAGATGATCATCAAGTGAAGAGATTGTCCTAACTAAAGACTAATGTCAAGCAAGCTCCTTATTATGGTCTAGATGTGGGTGTAAAGAAAAAAGACTCGATTCTATGCTCACCAAGCTAACAAGGAAACAAATTTGGGTTAAGATGCCTGTAAGTTATTATGTTTCCTCTATGTTGTTCATGATAGAGTTGATTTATTTCTTTTAAGTGGGGGTAAGTATAGTGAATAGTTGGGTTGATGGATTTTGTCTCTTCTCTTCTATTCAAGATTGATGTTTATAACTCCTTAGTATCATGATGTATATTTTGGGATTTATTAGGAAAAATGAGTTTAATGAATTTGTCTTTCATGAGGATGTGGATTTTTAGTAAATTGCCTAAAGGTTGCATGAGTAGTCTCATGATCATGTTTAAAAGTGAACTTTGAAAATGTTTCATAATTGTGTTTTTGTGATAAATTTTCACGATGTTCTTAGAAATGTTGTAATGAGAATGATGATATATGGAGACATAAGTTCCTCCAATGTGAAATGAGAAATGTGGAGTCATATTTCATGATGAGTCGTAGATGTTGTTCCTACATTATTATTGTATTTTGAGATTCTTGTAGTGTAGTTTGAGATCTCCTAGAATAATTATAGTATTCGTAGTGATGTGTATGATTGTGGATATTGCAAGTTAATAGTTTCTTAACGTTGAAGGTGTTTTAATATGTTCTAGTTGTCCATTCGAGGACGAATGTTTTCCAACTGGGGGAGATTATTATAACCCTCAAAATTAAATAGGATGAACTAGATCGTTACATGATTTTAATGAGATAATAACTTTTTAAAATGATGAAGAATAGGTTTTGAAGTCACTTTTAAAGATATTTGAAGTTAAACGTCAACTGACGACCAAGATGTTCGGAAACTAGTATTGTGTGTGACTAGTGTGTCCTTGTTTGTTGTATGTGTTTTCTGGACTCTAAAAGTGTTGGGGATGACCCTAACACCTATAGGGGAATGTTTAGGGTAAATACGTCTGGGCATACACCCCAAGGACAGACCAAAGGGTCATTGAGAAGGACCCAGGCCTTGACCAAAGTGCTGCCAAGGCAGCTTACGGGCAGAACCTTGTAGGAGTGTCTCCGCATTGAGGACTTTCTCCATCCATGAGCCAAAAACTGCGGAGAAACAGATGACCTTACTGTCCCTAAAATTATTTTAAAAAATCTTAAGGGAAAACCTCCGCGACACGGACTTGTTCCCCGACTATAATTTTGATAATAAAAGTTAAGTTTGCCTTGTTTAAAAATGTCCATTTAATGTAGGGGTGTTTCAAGTATTTTAGGGGTGTATTATAGATTTATTTTAGTTCATTATACACCCATTACCCCAGCATAAAGCCTCAACCCTCAATTAGAATCAAAATAATATAAGCTCTCTCTTCTCTCTAAATTTTCTCTCTAGTTAAATCCTCTATTGAGGAACCTTCAAGATCCAAGGAAGACGGAAAAATTATCAATGTTTTCAACCTAAATTTCGTGGTATTTCTACTAATAAGGTGTGTTGATTTCATACTTGATTCTTCTATTATTCAAGGAGCCAATTTCGAAGGATTTTAAAAAGACCTCAAAAACCCTAAAACTCTATTTTGAATTCTAAGTGTGGGTTCATGCATTAAAAGGATTAAATTGTGTTTATGAAGAGGTCAATGTTAATTTATGTTTTTATGATAATAAAATTCCATGAACCCATATATTACTTGAATTCTAAATTTTAGCTCTAAAGTTGGTATTGATTATGATCTAATTATGTTGAATTCGTGTTTATATTGTTATGTGCTATTGAATTATATGTTGATCATTATTAGAATTGTTCATAGTTTTATTTATAGTATTTATTATCTTTCTTGGGTTTGTTGAATTGTTGATATGGATAAATTGGTGGTCTTAGCCTATTGGGCATTGTAATTGGTAAGTTCTCTTATTTTGTGGAGTTGTTGGTGATGTTAAAGAATGGTGATTGTGGCTAATGTAAGGTGGTAAGTTGACGCAATTCCCTTATTTAATGTAGAATTGATATTAAATTGTCATTGGTTTGTATGGTCCACTTATGGTGGCGGTTTTGAATTGTTATAAATGTTATGAACATGACATTATCGACATTACAATATGAATTATGGTTTTATCATGTTATGGAATATGTGAATGTATAAGGTGATGGTGATCATGTAATGTCTATATGATCTTGTATGGGTGCTATAGTTGTATGATTGATAGTAATTCTTCTCTAATTGTGGATATATGATAATGAAGGATAGTGAACAGTCTTCATAGAATGATGTTGTATCTTGTGTTAATAGAGTTAGTTATCCGTACTTGGTACTTGATTTTTATTGAATGAGAGTGTGAATGAAAGTCTAGGATCGGATGACCTAATGTAGGTACCTTATATGAAAGACTAATGTGAAACCTTTAATAAGAAAAGAAGGTTATGCATGTGAAACCTTTAATATGAAAATAATTTTGATAAATAAGCCTTGAAGTAGTAGACCGAAATGGTGCCCCCTTCTTGAATGGAATGATGGACTTAGAGGTAGGTTGGCCGGAAAGGCATGAAAACATATCTAAAAGTCATATGAGCTAACCTAAATTAACCTTGATCGCAGACTTTTAGGGACCCCGTCAGGAATTGTATTATGAGTTTGGTAGGGCTTAGGTGATGGTACCTTATGTAATCCACTTATTTGGATTGAACTTACTCTATTAGCAACCAAGGCAAGCATCAGTGTTATTCCTTTAAGGGGTGCTCTAATCTTAGAGAAGACTAGACGCAAGAAACCTTTTTGATATCGCCTAACACCAAATGTGCCAACATGGGAGGTGTCCTTGTTCTATCCCTGGCAAACGAAAAACCTTCCATGGTGTGGGGTTTTGATTACACCAGATTCCGCACCTAGCTAGTGTGGTCTTTGTCAGTTAATGTCTATTCTCATCATGTGGGATGTACACTTTAGCTATTGGATAAGTTCTACAACATGTAGGTAGTGGAATGGGATGCTACGTACACATGACACGACTAGGCTTTGAAGACGCTAGAGTGAGTTCCCTAGGTCTCCCAAGACCATTATGTGAAGTTCTCTATTTATTTAGTTGTCTCCTAAATGGATTGAATGAATATTGTTAACTTATCAAAGGTTTATTGAGTGAAAATAGTTCTTACCTAGGATTTCTTGAGGTTCACTTAGGTGTTTTGAAGTGGTTGTACTGGCGGTCTCTTCATATCTTGCCTAGGTGGGTCTTGGGATAACCTTAGGTAGTGGGTCGGAATGGATAAATGGGTTACATAATTATTGTGGTCTTACCTTATATGTGAGTATTGACTTAAAGATGTTTCTTATAATATCTTATGAGATTTTTATCAAAATAGTATGAAAAACATATTTCAATAAATTGTCCGTTTTTCATGGTTTTCTTGCATGTTACCTTTACTTAGTGCATTAATTGTGCTAATTACATATGTTTCTCGATGTCTTAAAGTGTAGGAGGTGCCAAGTAAGGATTCCTAGAGATTGAAGCTTGGGAAGTAGATTTCTCTCAACATTGGTATGTCCTCATATATTTAAGGACATCGACTATGTTTCTAGTTTTTTTTCATTTAAGAATGTGTATTAGACTATAAGTTTCTTTTTAAATTGACGTAAGGGTCCTGGACTAATTTGATATTCTTAATGTTCGAGTCTATGATAGGTCATGATGAGACTTTTTTTTCTTATATTTTATAAAAGAGTTTCCTCATCGACTTTATTTGTGAAAAGTTTTTAAATTCCGCACTAAATTTCATACTTATATAATTAATGATTCTAAAAGGCTTGTTTAAGACCTCCGAGAGGTCGAGTACGCCGTGTCGCAACTTTGGGGTGCTCCAAGGTCGTAACACCGGAAAGGGAAGAATGAACTTCCTTAGGGGATTGAAGCTTGGATTTGAGGTAGGTGATGATTGTGATTTTATGTTTGTGTGATATACGTTTGTTATTGCTTCGTTATAATGCATGCATATATGAGAATGTTGCATTATTGATCACCCTAATCGTAAATGAGGATAACTCAATAATTGTATGCCATGAATCACCTCTTGTTATATGATTTTTATGATGTACTTGTGACTGTGATTGTGGTGTGTCAATGGGGATCGGATACCCACAATCAGGCAATCTAACATGGATCAGATTGCCATGTTTTGGCATAAATATTGGATCGGATTGCCATATTTTGGAAAAATTATGGAATCGGTTACTATGATCCAAAATAAAATTTGTATTTGATTGCCACGTTCTGGTAAGCTAACAGTTTGGGTTTAGGTTGTGTGAGAGGAAAATTGTATTGGGTTCGGTGAGAATGATTGAATTGTGTTGTGTATCTACGGTGTGATGACTACGTTCATACCTAATGATGATGGATATTGAAGGAATAATTGTTACTAAAAAATGATTTAATTGTATAATTTTGAAAATTGTAAATTTTTTTGTTGATATGAATGATGATGATATTGTATATGTTTGATGTAAATGCATGTGATTATAATGTTGTGGTTACTTATATATGTTACACTTAGTGGGACAACTACGTGATCCCACTAATACTCAGTGTTGTGTACTGATACTGCACTTGCTCGTATTATTTTTGAGTACAAGTCATCTTCCTGGGGCTATTGACAGACCTCATTTAGAAGATCAGTAACCGTTCAAATTCAAGGGTGAGCTAGTACATCCTGGATGCCTTGAGTTCTGTTTCTCTAAGTTTACTCTTTTCAAACTCAGACTATTGGTTAAGTTGTTGTTCGTTTCAGGGTTATACCCCTTTTTCTTAGATTTTTCTGTGGTAGAGTTTGGTACATTCACTTTCAGGTCTAGGTATTTAATTCAACAATTTGCATAGTTAATTAAAATTATTTCCATAACTTTATTGCCTTAGTTTTGGTTTAGTTGCTTAGTTTAGGTTGTAATAGTGGTTATTCCACCGGATGGTTACTGTAGGTGCCAATCACAATAGTTTGCGTCATGACAAAACTAAACAATAAGGGATACATACACAAGTAATGAAAGATTAAACTCTCTAGAAGAAATGTATCTCATTTATAACAAGTGTAATCAATATTCCATTATTCATACATATACACGTATTATAATGAAGCAAGGACATGCTTACATCACACAAATATAGAATCACAACCATAACCCGCCTCAAACAAGCTTAAAACCCTAAAAACCTTGATCCTTCCGTTTCTGGATTTGTTCTATTTTTTCTTGGTCTACAAAAGATCACAATCATATGAGAATCAACATGCAATCACTAATTACATGAAACTATAACTACGCTATGCACCCTAGATCAAACCATGATCCCAACTAATCTTTTTAGGGTTGTTTCCACCATGGAATCCATAAAAATTTACTTTTCCGTCAATATTAACCCATACTATTATGTTGTCCGTATCGAAAAATAGATTTGGGGAATGAAGATCTTACCTTTAGCCTCACGAATGGTGAAAACCTACTACAAATCGCATCGGACCGTTACTAGCTCTAAAAGTAGAAACGTTCATAATGAGTTCGTTTAGGGGTCTATTAACGACTTTAAGTTTCGTCCAAACCTCCACAACGAAATCCATCACGCAACAACGGGGACATCAGGGCAGAAGAATCCTCCGCCATGGTGGAATTTTTGGTCTAATGAGCTCCCTCAAGAGTTTTCGAAACCCGATTTCACAACACAACTCTAACCCTGAAGCTAAAAAAATACCCGTTACACTATGTTTTATTCTTGCAGATCTACTCACTCAAATTTCAATACTTAAGTAGTATGAGTTTTTTAACGGAGTTTATCTACTACTAAATAATCAAATTCTTAATTAAGTCATATGACTGCTAGAAGATTCCCCCTACACCTTAAAGACTCCAGTTTTCTCTGAATCTGGAAAATGTTTTAAAAACCAAATAGTCTAAGCAAATATAACCTAGAAAATAAGAAAATTATGGGGAGAAAGTGTCGTTTCTATAGAACTATTATTTTTAGGTCACTCAATTTTGTAAGCAATCTAACCTAGAAAATTACAAAAATATCAATAAAAAATGTCACCAATAGTCTTTCCTCTTCATATTATGAACCTAAACAACGGACACCATTTATGTATAATTTTTTGATATGTTATCTTTATATGTGATCTATCTTTTAACAAATATAAGTACTCTATTAATATTTAAGTAAGACTATCCTTACGGAGGTAAATATACCAAAACGAAAGGGTACTCCTTGTTATAACGAATAATGGTTTGATAGAGGTTAGAGTGTGTATCAAATATTTTGCTTGCTAATATTTTGTTTATATATATATATATTTATAATATATATATATATATATATATCTATATATATATATATATATATGTTGTAGGTATGTCTGATGTATGTATGTTGCTGTATGTATGTATATTTTAGTAGAATAATTATTCTAATATATGAACACCACATCACTTGGTGAAAAATAATTCATTTCTTAAGGTAGTTGGTTTCTGATTAAGTATATAGGTATAAAAATATGTTTTATATCGTGATTACAAATTAAAAATTTATGATAGAAGAGTTATTTATGATTATCACTCTGTGATTCTCTATTTTTATATAGAGAGAACAAAGAGTGTATCTTATGACATACATTTTTTCAAATTAAAATGAACATAAAATAACAGAAAATTCATACTTGAAATTTTTCATAGTCAGTATAATATAAAAAAAATGAAACAATATGTAGCCAATGAAGAATGAAGACGACAATTTATGTTCATGCTATATTCACTTTTATTTCATATGATTAAAATATCTTTCCATCAACACATTACTTTCTCCGTTGTTTTTACTTTCATATCTTTTAAAACCTAATTATTATCATGACTTTATTATCATATTGTAAGTAAAAGTGCAAAGCTATTTTTTGAAACAGTGTATTTAACATCAAAATTAAAAATTAAATGGACTACGTTGATGCCTGTTATTTTAGTAAAATTAGAAGGAAACTCTTTTCTGTAAGGGTAAAAGAATAAAAAATGAAAAAATAGAGAAGAAATATCTTACTCAAATCATGTAATCATTTTTATATATTTGTTTATTATTCTTGTCTTTCCCACAATGTTTCAGCATTGTTATGTTGTGAAAATTTGAAGAAAAATACAAGTCTGAATTGATGAATTATGCTTTTCTACAACTTTTTCACCAAGACTTTTTTATATGGTATCTCGAATTTCATTGTTTTTTAAACTTGATCTGCTATTGTAAATAACCCTTGAGGTTTTTAATAAGAAGAAGAGTACAAAATATTGATAAAAATCATAGTTTAAGGGTGAAAGGAAAACCTTCTATTTATAGCTAACAAATAGTAGTGTGAATATGTGAGAATTCTGCCTATCCGAAAAGTTACAACCTTTCAAAAAATTCATTACTCATGGGAAGAGTCACAACTTTTAGAAAAAGTAACAACTCATCGTAAAAAGGCCCAACCTTTTAAAAATGTTACAACCTTTTGGGAAAATCAAAACCCTTAAGAAATATCATAACTCCGAATCATTTAAAAAAGTCACAACCCTTCGAAATTATCACAACACATTGAAAATGTCACAACCCATCAATAAAATTACAACCCTTTGCAAAGGCACGACACTTTGAAAATCAAAATTCTTTAATGTGAAATGGTATCTACTTTTACTAGAATTAAATTAACAAATATAATTAATTGAGTATTTTTAATTGGGGTTATTATACGAATTCAAAATATATGTTGGGGAATTCATGCTTTTAAGGTAGTATAGATATATATAGATAGATACTTTGACTTTTATTTCAGGAAAAAATTAAACATCAAATAAATAAAGAAAATCAAGGCAAAATCGTTAAAAATCTCCTCTTTTGCCTGGATTTTCTTGACAAAACTTGATCCACCTTCTTCACATGCACGAGAATCTCCGTTCATCACATATTCTTCATCAGTGAATCTTTTAATGGGTAAAAATAAAGTTTAATATATGGGTTCAAAATGGTTTTAATATAGTTAATTTTTTTTTTCGAAGTTGTAAGCAAGAATGCTGAAAGTATGGTTAACTCTCTTCTCCACATGTAGCTGGACCAAATTTTTTATTATCATCAACTTTATTTAAAGCGTGTTTGGACCTTTATTCAACCTTGTTCTAATTTGATCATTGAACTATGTGCTTTGATACCACTTGTTGAGTTCTATAGGTAATAAAGGCGTCATGTGGAAGCTTCCAATTAAAAATCATATGACAATAAGTTTTATAAAACATAAAATATACTAAAAGAAACATATATTGTTATATCATATAATCAATTAACCTACGTATTTAAAAACTAAGAAAAAACATTAAAACTGTAGAAAGAAAATCTCCCCATCAACAAAACTCTCTGAGTGAGTACATTGTGGATTCTATTATGTTCTGCTATGAGATATGACTCTTCAAATTATAGATCTCACAAATTTTCCTCTAAGAAAAGAATAAATCAAATATGGAAGAAAATTACATTTTAATTTCAAAAATTGTTTAAGCATATATTGTAATACTTTGGGTTTTCTTTTAAAAAACTAACATCAAATGAGAAAAGATGATCAAGGCAAAACCCCAACAAAATGACTAATTTAAAAAATATGCCCGATTTCTTGTAATGTTTGTAGTTCAAACTAGCAGGATAATCATACCCCATAAGTTTATGGTAATTTAAATACATTTCACATAAGTTTTATATATCTCGGGATAGTTTGTATCGTTATTAGTTTTTTTTATCTTGTTTGCAGAAAATAAATTAAGACGTGTGAGTTTGGAGCCAACTAAAGAGATGTGCTAGAAAAAGCAACCTACAAACATGACCTACAGACCGTAGGTCCATTTACGGTATGTAGGTGAATGACATAGATTGATGGGCAAATATTTAAGACAAAATCATGGAATTGTTGAACAAGTGTGGAACCACGACCATAATTGACGAACCATAGTTATGCCTACGGACTGTATTGCAAGTCCGTTAAATGATTCAGAGAAGTTGTTCAAGTACCTAATTTAAAGAAACTAAGTATGAGACCACGGAGGGAGATCCACAGATCGTGGATCAAGTCATGGTTCATCCTGTCGAGGCATCAAATTCTTCTAAGAGTTAAAGTATTTGAAGTTGGAAGAATTATCTAAGTCCCAAACCATGGAAGAGACCTATGAACTTTAGGTCAGTCCACGTCCGTAGGTCTATTTCGTCAATGACAATCACGTCCATAAACATTATTTCCTTATTTAGTTTCCTTTTTAATAAGGGCGTGTTTTCTATAAATATACCATGTAGACCTCAATTTAGGGGTTAGGCATTATTGCTTTTGTTCTACTTTTTGGATTTGGAGATCAACCTGCAACTTTAGCAATTTTTTATTTCTGAATTTTTTATCCAAAGATTTTTATGTTGAAATTCAAGTTGAGATTCTGGGTTTCTTCTATTCGTTACTTAAGTTCATGATTTCTTCCTCTAAAAATATGAATTGTGATATTATGGGTACCTAAATCCACAACTAGGGTGTGAGAAACATGAGCAATTTACAAAGTATGATTAGTAACTATGCAACTCTTGAATAGTATTTTTTAATGCATTATAATTCTTTCATCTAGAAGTCTTTCTAACGGTGTCCAACAGTAGAACTAACCTTGTTGCTGTTTGTTGCACCTAGGAGGTAGTTAATAAAAAAGACTTATCAACATAGATATAGTGTGATACTATATAATAATCTAATGTCAATTGGTGCTAGGATGAAAACTAAGTCATACATTGATGTGATGACTAATATGAAGTAAATTTAAGGGTTAGTACATTATACACATGTAGCCGGACAAAGGTGCGGGTGAAATTTGTAGTTGTCGGACCAAGGATTTAGAGATACATAAGCTATCATTTTGCATGTAGTACACTAGAAAATGATTGCTATTACTAGGATTATTGAGTTATGAGCTTATGAGGAACACCTATACCATAGTTACTCTATATCATTGATGACAACAAATTTGAATTTTTTCTTACTTGTTATTTTACAACAATCAATCATTTATTTCACAAGCCCGCTTTTACTTGCTTGTCTCGAAAATATTTTGGCTGAACGAATATAATAGTTGGTTAAGTTTAAGTCCAAACAATATTTCTCGTGGAATCAACCTCAATGTACAAGTTAGGTTCTTTGCTTGATAGTGATCGATTAAACTTCAGTTAAACAAGTAATTTGATGTACATGCTTACATCGAGGGGTTCGTTCTCTTGATTGGCATCGTAGGTGCTACTATATGATTTACTGATCTAGTGTACAACTTAATTTAAACTTGGGATGAATTGAACAAGTTGTTCATGGAAAAATACTTCCAGTTTCCAAGAAGCTGAACTAGAAAGATAATCTTAGAAACTTAATAGAACTACCTGGAGAGTTTGTGACTAGTTCGTGGGGCAAATTCAAAACTTTCATAAGAAGTGTCCCGAAATAGCGTATTGATTATGAGTCATTGAAAGAGTATTTCTACAGAAACCAAGATGATAATGGTAAGGACATGCTTGACACTATAGTACGAGGATTATATGATGAGTGCACTTTTCAAGAGATTGTAGAGAAAATCGAGAAGATTTCCCAAAACAATAAAGCATGGAGTACTCGATGGTTAGACACTCGAAGAAGCACTTTTGCCATTCAAGCTTCACCTAGTCAATCAGCCGATGATATTTATGAGAAGGTGGATTAAATGAGTACATAAATTGGGTTGGTGTTGAAGTATGTGAGTAGAGGTACCAAAAATATTAATGTTGTGAACTACTTGATTAAGAATCCACCACCGGTTGAAGAATGTTACTATGCAAAGGATACTTATGTGGTGAATTATCTGATGGAGGGTTCCGATCCAATGCCCAAGGTTCCAATAGGGATAATTATCTCCAAGGTCAAGTAAATAAGGTCGGAACTATGTCTACTACAATCAAAAAGGTCAATATGTCTAAGATGGTAATTACAACCGTGACAATAAATGCAATCAGAAATACTATGGCAAAAGAAACAATCTGGTTGGAGCTTATATTCCTCCTCAATATCGGAAATCCGGTAATAGGAAAGCTATAGCTGGTACGTCATGGATACAGGGTATAATACCGAAAATGGTGAGGTAGTTTGATTCGATTTAAGAAAATGTGAAAGAGATGTGAAACAACTTGTCTTGTCTTTGTTAAAAATTTGTCGCACATGCAGTGTAGGTCAAGCAACTTGAGTAGCAAATGAATCAGTTGTCTACTACACTGAACAAATGGCAGCCTGACACACATCCTAGTAACATCATTCAAATCAAAAAAGTTATGGGCATTTTATGTTAGTCACTACTCGAGGGGGTATGTAGACCATTGATTCACCTATGTCATCCGAGGTTGAAGTTGAGGTTGGTAAAGATTATGATGTGATCGAGGTTACTGGAGTGTCCAAAATACAATTGAGATGGAAGTGAAGATAACCTAGAAAGTTGTTCTGATGCCTAGACCTACAACTCTCTTCCCGAAGAGGTTAGCAAAGATGATTGAAGAAGACTGAAGAAGGCAAACACTGAAAGTTCATTTGTATGTTGAAGCAGCTTTACATAAATGTGCCATTAATAGATGCTTTAGAGTAGATGCCTAGGGATGCAAAGTTTAGATGGACTCGGTAACTATAAAGAGGGTTGTGAGTTTTGAATATGATGATAGGTTACAACATTGTTGCATTATTACTACACGGCCCCTCATGCAGAAGAAGGAGGATCCTAGTGCCTTCACTATTACTTGTAGCATCGTGTTGTTGAACATTGTTAATGCGCTATATTAGCTGGGTGCGAGCATTTATGGATTCCATTGCCTATTTATAAGAAGTTAGGCCTAGATACCAAAACCGATTGCGATGCAATTTCTCATGGCTGGACTCTGCAACTAGACGATTCTTCATGAACCTGATGGATGCAATCTCCTTTGCATCTCAACTTGCAGACTTATCTATCTAAAATAGCCAACAGGTCCTCCTACACAGACAAATTCTCATCCAGAAGGACTGAATCCCAAACGATAATGTAGTTTCCAGCCCATGGTATTTGTTCAGCATAGAACATGAATAAGGGTGCACCCTTGCGAGTCCTGGAGGCAATGCCAATTCAAAGCCACTCCCCCACGCGTTCAGAACTTCAAATGGACAATATACCTTGGGCTAAGATACCTCGCCCTTACCCCCAAACCGCCATCACCATTCAGGGCGAGACCTTCAGCAGACTTGCTCACCCTCCCATAAAATCCAAGTCCCTAACCTTTCGGATCTGCATTTCTTTGACCTATTCTGAGCCTGCTAGAAGCGTCTCTGAATGAATTTACTTGATCTAAACGATCCTCAAAAGATCGGTACCCCATGGTCTCACTTCAAATGCATCAAACCACACAATGGGTGACCACCACTCCTCCCATACAGTGCCTCAAATGGGCCATATCATAATTGAGTGAATAGATATTATGTATGAAAAACCTGATAAGAGAAAAAATCTAGCCGACCCTAATTCAGAATGCAAGTTCTCCAAACTTCGAAGTAAATGGTACCTCTATCTGATATAGGGAAAGTGGAATTCTGCATCGAACACAATTTATGAGATATAGAGTTGGCTAACTTCTCTGCATGTACGTCACCTTGACGGGATGAAGCGAGCAGACTTAGTTAATTTGTCAAGAGTACCCCAATAGAATCAAAAAACTTTACCCAATGCATTGGAAGACACAACAACAAATTCATGAAATTTTTCCCACTTCAATTCATGAATGGGATTTTTGAGTGTCCCTCCGGGCCTCTGGTGTTCATACTTTACCTGCCTGACATTCGGGAATTGGGCAACAAAATCAACAAGTCACGCTTCATTTACTCCACCAAAATGTTGCATTTAGAGTCCGATACATCTTGGTGCGCACCAAGGATGTATAGAATACCTGAAAACTATGCGCCTCGTAAGAATAGTGTGCATCAAATTACTCAACACGGGGCAAACATACCTCCCTTAATTCTCCAAAACGCTTCCTCATCAATTATTGCCTCTTTCGCCTCTCCTAGTAATACCATATCTCGAATTCGGCTCAGATTCTCATCAGTACACTGTTTTCCCTAATCTGTCAAGAAAAGAAGATCTTGCCTCCACGCAGGCCAAAATCCTCCTTTCTCTAGTACTTCCAACTATAAAGTCATAGCCATGTTAACTCTCCGGCCAATGGTCGTCCAGAACTGTAAGTGGCTAAGCTACCATGCTCCCTGCTTTTCTACTTAAGCATCTGCCACAACATTAGATGTTCCTGGGTCTATACAGTATAGCGAATATCATAGTCCTCAATAGTTCCATCCACCTCCTCTGCCTCAAATTCAATCTTTCGGAGAAAGACGGATTGTAAAACTCGATGATCGTTTAAACTTCCACTTGACCCCATATAGGTAATATTCTCCATTTCTTAATGCAAATACTACTGCATCCACAAATCCAAATCATGGGTCGGATAGTTACGTTCATGACCTTTACATTGCCTAGAAGCAAAGCAATTACATTCTCTCATGCCAATTAGCACGCCACCCAAACCCGATAAGATGCCATTCAATAATAGACAATGAAATTCTTACCTTACACTGGCAAGGTAAGGATTGGTGCAGTAGTCAACAAAATCTTGAGTTTATGAAAACATTCTCACATTCATCCGACATACAAAGGGAAAATCTGATTAGTCAAATTGTTTAGCGCCCAAAGCAATAGAGGAAAATAGTTGGACAATCGACCGGTAGTAGCTAGTAAACCAACAAATCTCATTACCTCTGTACATTAGTAGGTCCTTGCCAACTCTTCACCGTTTCAATCTTGAGGATTCACCACCACCCCATCCTTAGAAACCACGTGACCCCAAGAAGGACATGAACTAGCCCAAACTCACAATTAGAGAATTAGGAATAAAAGCCTTTTCCCCTCAAACACTTCACATACAATTCTCCAAATGATCTTCATGTTCCTTCATGCATTTGAGTATATCAGTATATCTCAATGAATACCAATCACATAGAGATCAAGATATGGCTTAAAATCCCGTTAATCAGGCTCTGAAAGCAGCAGGGGCATTCGTAGCCAAAAGACATTATTAGAATTCGTAATGGCACCATACCTGGTTCGAAAAACAGTCTTTGGCCAACATCTGCTGCTCGTATTTTCAATTGAGGATAACCGGATTCAAGTCAATGTTAGAGAAGCCACAAACACCTTGTAACTGATCGAAACAATCATCAATTAGGAGGGAATAGGATCCTTGTTCTTAATAGTTAATTTATTCAGCTGCCTGTAGTCTATGCACACCGAAGGCTTCAATCCTCTTTTTCACAAAAAAAACGGAGCGCCCCAAGGTGATGCATTGGTCTAATACAAGTTACCTAAACAACTCCTAAATTGGGCCTTGAAAAACAAAACTCCCTTTAACTCAGCTGGGGCCATTTTAGTAAGGGGGATGGGAAATGGGGTGAGTGCCCAGTCACAGATCAATACAAAAATAAAACCCTATCCGGTGGCATACCAGGAAGGTCTGCAGGAAACACATCCAGAAACTCACAAGACTCAGAAAAAGACGCAATCGAAGTGGTACTTTGGAAGTATCATCCGAGAGTGCCAAGAAGGCTAAACAAACCTATTAACCATCCTCTTAGAGCGAAAGAAAAGAGATAATACAGACTGGGGTGGAAATGTAGTCACCTCCCACATAGCGGAGCTGTCACAGCTTGGCCAATGTACAGTTTTAGCATTACAATCTAAGATTGAAAAATTGGGGAAAGCCAAGTCATACCTAGAAAGTACATCAAAATCAACCATTCTAGGATAATCAAATCTACATAGGGATTGCTCCCTACAAAGTCACAAGGAAAGACCTATACACTTCATCAACACTCACAGACTCACCAAAGGAGTAAGACACTAATAGAATGTCAAGCAAATCGCAATGTAAATCAAGACCAGTAGACAATGAAGGAAGATACAATGAAAAGTGGATCCAGGATCAAATAATACCGAAGCCATGCAATCACAGACCAAAAGATTACAGTGATAACAACATCAGATGTATCTGCTTAGGATCTAACAGGGAAACATAACCAATGGGCCCAGATCTTACCACTTCTCCCTCACCCCCTATATCACCTGTCTGCCCGTGCCCATAACATGTTGTGCTGCCGTAGTTCCAACTTGCCGCCACCCCTGGTGATTTGGTGACCACAATTAACTTGGACACACGTACTCAGAATGGCGTCCTCTCCCATGACCACCTCTACCTCTAATATTGGGGGTCTGTAATCTGTTTTGGACAATACCTCCGAATATGTTCCAGTCCTCCAATCCATAACAATCTTGGAGGCAAGCATGGTCCTTGAGAATGCCGAGTCTGGGGATAACCTCCAAACTCAGAGAATGTGACTGGGCTGCGGCGGACCCCCCAGCTACAGCATTAGTGAAGACTGAATAGTCGGGCTGGGTAAACCTCATGAACTATGCCTCTGGAGTAAGAACCCTCAACTCACCTCCCGTACGACAATTCTTAGATGTAGATGCCATGGTGAAGTTGTCTGGCTTCACCCCCTCTGCTCTATCACAAACTCACCAATTCATGAAAGATTTTGCTGCCAGCATCTACCATTAAGAATGGGATCCGCAAATCTGACCTACAATTCCTTTCACCAAACAGCGAATCCGCATCTTGGGCCTGAGCAAGTTGGTGGCATACTGGATAGTGCACGAAAATTTAAGCCTCATAGCAGCAACGGAAATCCCTTCCTTGCTAAGGAACTCAGGAACTCATCCCTCCTCCTATCCTCAAAGTCGGGGTATATAATTCTCCATAAATAAGCTAGAGAATGATGCCCAATTAAATAGGTGGTGCCTGTGCTGGTTGACACGAAACATACGACCACCACCACATTTTGCATTCCCCTACACTGATAGGTCACAAACTCCACAACGAATCGTTCTATATGTCAATCCTTATGTGCCATCTCATGACAATCAACCAGAAAATCTAGGGCATCTAGATTAAGCACCCTTGAAGACTGGAGGTTTCAACTTTAAGAAATTAGTGAAAAGCTCATGCTGATCCTTGTCATATAGAACCTGTAGTCAATGGAGGAAAAGTGCATACGTCCATGAGGCATCCATGAGAGGCGCACAGCGATGCAGGTTGTACTCCCTGACCTGAGGTGCTGGTTTGTAGAAAACACTAGAGGTGTCTGGCCTGAAAAGATAACCCCGCTCAGATAGGTAAGAACCTGATTAATCATCTCAGGGTAGGCTGGCGTGGTAGTTCCTCACTTGATCATTCTTTTCCCCTTCTTCACCCCCTCTTAATACTTCATCAGTCGGTGGCAAGGAGTCACAGCCTATCACTAGTGGATTAGGTGTTCGTCTCTACCTATAGAGGGCGTCCTCCTGCACACCTCTACCAGACCTCTTGCCACTGGCCTCCTACTAGAGTACAGTTCCCATGGTTGCTTAGACGCACCCTATCTGCCGGTGCTGGTGTTGACAACAGTTGTTGCTCTAGTTCTACATCTGCGAGATAGAGTGAGGATGTTCAGATCAATTTGTATCACTAGATACCAATTGGACCCAGTATAGCGCGAAAGGAACGAAAGAATGAGATTTTACAAAGTCCCTATTAGCCTCTCAAAGAAAAGTAAGGGTGTCCCCCTACCGTTCTCAAGATCTACTGGACTCGTTCGGTGTGATGAGAACAATGAACTAACGCTCTGATACCAAGTTTGTTCACGACCCAAAAACAGAGCGCGAGTGGCACCAAACTTATTCTCCTAGGTGGCGCAACCAACACCATCTAAACCAACAGTTACCAATATTCCAACCATAATGAGCAAAATATAAGCGTAAGGATCCCAACTCATTAACGAACAATTAAATAAACTTCTAAAGCTTAATACTTATGATCCAAAATATGGAAGTCATCACACCAAGAACATCTATCCTCACATTTCTAATCTAAGAGTATTTAAGAAGCTAAAATAAGTAAAAAGATGGTCCATGTCCGAACATCAAGACATCAAGACCGTGAAGGAGGAATCCAGTCCGAGCTAGAAGTAATAGCTCACCCTGAAGTCTGATGTGCTGGAAACTGGCTAGAGTTGAGGACGATCGAAGGCGATGGAAACGCTTGCTTCATCCACAATAACAAAGAAGAAAAAACAAGTAGGGGTCCGTATAGGAAACACGTACGAGTAGGGATCATCGGCCAATCAAAATAGAAAGCAATACTATACTGAAAATAATATAAATCAACCATAATAACTTAACAGGTGACTATTCACACAAGTACAAGAACCATCGGCAAAAACACCAAGCAATACCCTGAGGTACTCAGCCTCCACACAATACTATTTGGGGAAAAATAGGTTCTTCAAATCTTGAGTTCATTACCTAATTCAGATTCATTCCCTCCAAATTACCGGGTCCAGAACGTGACACTCGATCCCCTAAACAACGGGTCGGAACGTGACACCCGATCCCCTAATACTACGTGTCGGAACGTGACACTCGATCACCTATACTACGTGTCGCAACGTAACACCGATCCCTATACTACGTGTCGAACGTGAAACTCGATCCCCTATACTACGTGTTGGAACGTGACACCCGATCCCCTAATACTACGTGCGAAAAGGGGACACCCTATCCCCTAATACTACGTGTCGGAACGTGACACTCCGATCCACTAAGCTCATAATTTATTTCATAAGTTTCGTTATGCAAAGGCGTCATATTAACAGAGAGGATTCAAGATTAAAGATTCAACAGTACCAACATTCTAATTCCCACCGAATTACAAATTAAACATACAAACCACAATCAAGCATATAGAAGACTTAAAAATACCACCCAATGCATCAATCGCCTAAGAGTTTACTATGAAATAGCATAAACCATAACCTACCTCCACGAAGAATCGTGATCGACAAGCTATCTCCCTTGCCTTTTGATTTCCTATTAGTTTCCCTTTCGCGCCGTTCTCCTTTCAGATTTTCTTTTTTTTTACCGTAATTATAATATAATTCATTATGATTAAAGGTGACCCATTATTGATTTTATTTAAATTATCTCATTAACCCAAGTAAATAAATTATAACTCACCCCACTAATTCATAAGGTTGTCATGAATAGTCCCAATAACACCTTAAAAAACCTTTAGCAGAAAATCGACCCAGTTGGGGTTACGCACACCTGTGACGGCATGTGCGTCTATGACGGTACGTCCTGCAGTCCGTCACAAAGTTCAGGAAGTTAAATCAGTCAAGGGGTTTGTGACGGTCCGTCGTATATACGACGGTCGTGATGCAGTTCCGTCGTGAAGTGCGAGATTCGTCTCAGTACCCAGATTTCAGAGATTGAAGTATTTTGGAATCGAAGACCTCGACGTCCGTCGTGACCATACGGTACGCGCCTGATCCGTCGACCCAGCAGTTATTTTCAAAATGATTCACTTTCGACGGACTAAACATGTTGTTACAATATAAAAAGAAATTGTTCAAATCAGACCAAAAGGTTCAATTTTATATGATAAAATGGGAAACTTTAAATGATAAAATGCTCGTTTCCCATAAGATCTAATTACTTCTCAAAATAATTTTTTGACAAAAATGCATCTTAGCTATAAAAAAATAGTCTAATTTCTTTTACTATATTTATTTTTTTAGTTTTTATTTTATGTCAAACTAGTATACGTGTTCGAGCGTTGCATGGTAATTTATTGAAAAATTCAAAATCAACTATTAGAAAATAATATTATAAAAATTATATGAAAGAATGTTATCTATCATCTAATACATTGACATGTTATAATAGAATACTTGTGAATACAAACCAATATATAACTTCAGTTATATATCTAAATTTGACAATAATAAATTTTAGTATTAATTATTTATTTATTAAATTATTCAAAATCATAAATACTCTCACACAAACAAAAATAAAACTTAACGAAGAAAAGTTTTATGATTATGATAATGTTAAGCATAAAAACAATTTCAAACACTTGATTATCAATTAAAGCATGATTATTTTTCAAATTTCCGGTGAAAATTAAGCAGTAATGACATCTTATATATATGAATATAAACCGTTAATTGTCTGATTTTCTTTTATATAAAAAAACATATAATATATGATATTTTAGTAAGCAGTGAATAAGAAAGTATATATATATATATATATATATATATATATCTATATATATTATATATATTATAATTTTTATGACTTCCATGTGATATAGCTCGTTAGTAATAAACCATTAGGTTGGAAGATTTTCACACATATATTTATATATTTAACCTGTATGCAATTAAATAAAGCTTTCAACAAAATGAAAGTAGGAAAGATTGAGAGTTTTTAAATACTAATTTTTTTAATATATATTTTAATAGTAAAGATGCAGCTTAGTGTGAATCTTATTGTGCGCGCAATGTAAATATTGTATATTAAATTAAAAATTTTAAAAAAATTAGGCTTATTCTTATGAGAATATGAGTAATTTCCCTAGATAGTCATCATGTTTGGGAAATTACTTGGAAATATCACTTCTTTTTGTTTTTGGATTACAATATCATCCAACTTTGCCTATTTTCTTCAAAATATATTGACACAAAAAATACATTATCTCTCTCCTACTAGGATACCATGTCACATTATTTATTTTTATTAAAATAAATAGCGACCAAGATCATACCCAGTAAAACAAATAAACATGGGAACTGTAATATGAGCTTTCCGATTCTTCAAGAAAATATGTGGCTTTCTCCGGTTCGTCAAGGCTAAAAGTAATAAATTTGCAGAAGAGAACTGTCTATAGAAATTTTTTGAAACCAAGACTCGAACTATTCTCAGAGTGAGTGAAATTTTTGCAAGGAATTTAAAATTTCTTCAGTGTTGAGGGTCACGAGAATGTAGCACCCCCCACCTCCTTAAGTTCCACGAGAATCCCAGCGAAAAGCATTCCACGTCATTCCTAAGTTTTTCTGAAGTTTCGGATCAACTTAATGACCATAACGTTTAGTAGAAATGTACGGACAATGTCGGCACTATAGGTGATTACGTGGATCATATTGAAGTGCGAGACCCTCTCGCAGTCCTCCTCGTGTGTCCCCCACTGACACCGCCACATTACCAGAGTGTGGTTTCCAATTCCAAGCTCTCGAGATGAAAAAGTTTTTACTGACTGGAGCTAATAATCTGTTTGTCACAAACCTTTTGAAAGCAATTCCCAAACCTGTACTGCTGCATGCTCTGCCAATCGGAAGCCAACCACTGCGACCCCATGCCCCTGGTCAAAAAAAATTCCAACTACCAAGGTTCATTTTATTTGCTATTTTGGGATATTTAGTTCTTATAACCCCTTAGAAGGTCATCTAAATTGCCTTAAACATATAGAAAATCAGTTTTCACAAATCAAACCCTCTTATTCACTCCAAAGATTTTACGCTCAAGAAAATCAAGAAAACACTAAGGCCAAGTTCATCTTCCCAGATTTTTCTTCAAGTTATTCAAGAAGATGATTCTTTTACGTATGTAAGCTTCCATAGAGTTGGGTTTATTCACCCACAAGCCAATCATGTTAACTTCAACGTTAAATTCGTTCTAGAAAGTTGAAGCTTTGATGTACTTGTTATGTATTCATGAAAATGCTTTCGTTCTTGAATTAGGCTGAGATTGAGGAGTTCTTAAGGTTATTATGTTGATTCATAGAGTTGTTAGAGTTAGATTCTTGTGTTCATGTGCTGGTTATCGAAATCTAAAGAGAGATTGAGAAAAAAAGGAATAATATTTTGGCGAATTGGGGTGATAGGAAACAAAGGAAAATTTCATCAGATGAAATATGAAAAGTGGATGGCCGGAAATTTCATTCAGAGGGAAATATGAAAGTGGATGCAGCCGCACGCCTTCGAGAGGTTTTTGCCTATATTTTGAAAATTGCTAAGTCGCCAGAAGAAACGTCACGAGGTATCTGCCTTAAAAAGATGTTTCAAAACTAAATTTTTTAAAGTCTTCCCACTCGGAACCTACTCTCAAATATTTGTTTTCAGTATTTTCTCAGTGTAGGCTCACTAAAACATTACAAAAACATCAAACAAAACTTTCCCTATCACAAATCACAAGCTTGAATGATAAATCACATTCAAGGTAGAGTTGAGAGTGAAGTCTTGAGAGTTCTTTCGAACATTTTTAGAAAATGTCTTTTTGTCTTTTTTTGAGGAGTCTTATACAAATTCTAATAACTTGTTTCAAGACTCGATCAAGTGAGTGTGAGAGTGAGGAGAATGTATTCATGAGTCTACCTTGTCATCATGATATCTTTATTATCATGAACTACAACTCTTGAATTCATAATTCACATTCAGGAGAGAGAGAGACTATCCAATATCATCCCGGCAAGGCTAACTTAGTGGCAGATGCACTAAGTCGAAAAGAGGTTTATGAATTGTTTATCTTGATTGAGTGTATTTTAAGCGACCTTTGGCTAAAGAACTGCGATATTTGAAATCTTATTTCACGCAATTGAGCATCTCAGAAAAATGTGGGGTGTTAGCTAGGATTGAAGTAAGGGCTTCATTCATCGAAGAGATCAAGGAGGTTGAACATTTAAAAGAGCTCACAAATAAAATAGTGTGTGATAAGAAACAAGAGACAACTCTTAGTGCGGGAGGTGTACTCAATTTTAAAGAAAGGAATTTTATTCCTAGAGTGGGCAAAGTGATTCACAAAATTTATTGGTTAGAATCCCATGGGTCGAGGTATTCCCTTCGTTCTAGGTGTGACTAAGAATATCGAGATTTGAAACGAATGATAGTATTCTATCATGAATAAAGGATTTAATTCAGGTTTGTGGCTAAAATGTCCAAAAATTGCACAAGTAAAATATGAACACCAAAGGACCACGTTTGTTGAAAGGAAATGCCAATTTTGGACATGGCAGTGGGAAGGGAAATGAAGTTATGGATTTGTGGTTGTTCTCCAAAGGAATTTGGGAAGTTGATTCTATTTGGGTTCGTGCGTTAACAGATTGACTAAGTCAAACTATTTATGCCAGTCAAAATAAACTATAATGAAAACAATTGGTGAGGGTGTTTGCTTAAAGGAGATAGTAAAGATACGCAGACTGCCCCTTTCAATCATCTCAAATCGTGCTACGCGTCAATTCCATGTTTTGGGTTTGGATTATAAATGCCTGAGAGTTGGGGTATCCAACTCTCTTTTAGCAACAACCTTTATCTACAGAAAGAGTATAGTCCGGAGAGAACAATCCAAGTATTTAACGCCAGGGTGAGGGCATGTGTTGATACTTTGGCGGTCATGAGTATGTTCATCCCCTTGTGTGAGTTTGCCTATAATAAGAATAATAATTATCATTACAACATGATTATGCACATTTGAAGCAGTATGAGGAGGATTGTGATCACCAAATCGATGGTTGACGCTGGAGATATGAAACCTTTGGGGGTTGATTTAGTGAAGGATTCACAAAGATAAAGCAAGGAGTATTCAAGATAAGCTTCTAGTGGCCCAAAGTAGACAGAAGAAGTATGCAGACCATAAGGTAAGAGATGTGGAATTTTAGATTAGTGAGAACATTCTTCTTAAAGTATCACCCATGAAAGGGGTGATGAGATTCAGTATGAATGGAAAGCTTAACTCCTAATTTCTTGGACCATTTGAGATTCTTGACTGTGTAGGGTTAGTGGCGTATAGGTTATATTACCTGCTAAGCTAACGAAAAGTCATCGGTTGGTAGTATTTAGGATCCATGTAAAAAGATAACATGGTGATAGGATGCATAGTAAAAATCTGAATTAAGTTGTGCTTAGTAGACAAAGACCTTTAGTATGAGGGAGAATCTATTTCTATTCTTGATCGTGATGTCCGAAAGCTTAGTACCAAGGATATTAAGTCCATGAACGTTTAATGAAAGCATCTTCTAGTTGAGTAAGCCATTTGTAAGACTGGGAAAGGGTAAGGACAGGCGAGACAAGGATCCAATGTGCGATTTGATTAGGTTACTACTCACTCTTGATTTGAGCCTATTTTTTCTACGTGGTCATTGAGGGATGAGTAATGTTAAACTTTTATTATTGAAATGACCTATTCCCCTAGTTCTAGACAAGCAACAAGAGAAAAAATTGGGACCAAAAACTTGTTGGTAGGGAGTATGGAAATCAGAGTCAATGACTGGTTAGGGAATAGGGATAAAAAATGGCGAAGGTCCAATTGTGAATTGGATCATATGGTAGGTACCAAGATGTTAAGGACAACTAGTACGAACTTAACGAAATTGAATTCGGGACTAGTAGAAATCCCAAAAAATGATTTATGTAGAGTGCTGTACGGGTATTTTTTGAGTGTAGTGGTGTGGAGTTGAATGTGTTGTTCTTTTTTCTGAATGGGGGTTTAGAAATTCTTTATAACTCTTGTTACGTGCAAGCCTCTATGAAATGATTCATGCTGCCAAAGGGAGGCCGCTGCATCGGGGTGCAGGATAGCTGTGGCGGGACAGACGCGACATAAGTTGGAAATAAAACCCAAAACGGTATTATTTTGCACTTTTCAATTTTGAGATCTAAGAAACGACTCCAACTATTTCTTGACAGTTTTTCACCATTCTTGAGGGTAAAGATAAGATTTTCACTGCCCGAATCCCTTTTTTGATCTATAGAACTTAGTTTCTTGGATAATTATCGATGTGGAGAGAATTTATCTGGGATTGATAGTGGAAAAAAAATCTTAATCTGGTATGGGAATCAAGGGTTCAACCTATGGTTGATTTTATTGATCATAATCCAGAAATTTGGATTTTTTTATTGATCCTCGCATTATTATGATTGTTTGTAGACCAAGAACAAGCAGAATTTTTTTTGAAAAAGGAACAAATCAAGTTACTTAGGGGATTCAAGATTCGTTTAAGGTAGGTGATGGTTGTGATTTCATGTTTGTGTGATATATGTTTGTAATTGCTTTATTTGCATGGATATATGCCAATGTTGCATTATTGATCACACTAATCGTAAATAAGTATGAACGAATATTATATGTCATGAATGACCTTTTAGTTGCATAATTGTGAGAATGTTCATTGTGATTGTGGTTTGTTGAATGGAGCAGGTGTCACTTTCTAATACTATCTAGGATTAAAACATACATACATGAATATTGGAATAGGTGTCACGATCCGACACACTAACTTGGAATGAGTGCCATAATTCGACACACTAATTGTTTGGGTTTGGGTTTCATGAGAGTACTAATGATTTGTTATGCACACTCTTATTGTTGAGAATTTGGAATTGTAAATTGATCTTGAAATGATATTGATATTGTATATGTTCGGTGTATGCATATTTATGTTGTTCTAATGACCTACTTATATTGCACTAATTGGGATAGATGAGTGATCCTACCAGTATATTGTGGTTGTGTAGTGATACTACACTTGCTCTTATTTTATGGGGTACAAACATTTTCAATCGGCTATTGACAAATCTCATTTAGAAGATTAGTGATCATCGTCAAATTCAAAGTTGAACTAGTTTTTTCATGTTGCCTTGAGTTATTCTTTTTTTTAAAAAAATTCGTTGATGAGTCCACAATTTAAACTAATTTAGGGCTATTTTTTTATAGGTTTAGTGTACTCAAATGCATATTTTGTCTTGAAAACTGATAAAATTCCTTGAGTTTCAGGTATATATACTTGGAGACAAACTTGGACAAAATCAAGCAAAAAGGAAAAAAGGGAGCTGAAAGAATGAAGAAGTGAAAACTTGAGGATCGCCGAACCAATTCCGTGCACCGCCAAAAGGTCCTATCCTGGTTTTTTTCCCAGTGAGTTGAGCCTTGAAGGAAAAGATATTGGGGGTGAACAGTATGATGTCGCCCAATAATCCAAAATGCAAAGATCCTAAAGGTTAATGTAAGACGGTGATAAACATGCCAAAGGGCGGATCGCCGAGTAGATTGGCGATCCCGACTAACTGCGCCGAATGGTCCTTTGTAGCACAACATTTGGAAACTATAAATACCTGTTGATGTGTTTAGCTACTATCAAATTTCAGAGGTTTGGAATTGTAATTTTTAGCTTACTTCCTATTTGAGTTTTGATAGCTCTTGGTTGAAACTTTTGTTTGAACCTTGGAGATTAAAGATTATCATCTTGAAGAAATTCAAGTTACGTTGATGTTGGAAATTCATAATCCTAGACTTTATTGAAGAAAAAATAAATAGTACCCAATTGATCTTACTTCAATTTGGTATCATTTTCTTCCTTTTCTTTATGTCTAGCTAAAACCCCCATTCTTAGAGTGCAATTTTATGGATATGAGTTAAATATATTATTGGGTGTTGCTTATTGTTAGTATATTAGTTGTTTAAATGTGATTCCACTTAATAGTTGTGTTTTAACTAAATGAGGTTGTAGTTGGAAATACAATGTCACCTTAGTGTTTTTGGCTTGGTAGAGAAAGAGGTTTTAAAACTAAGACTATAAGTTTATAGCCGGTGGTTATTGGGTCGTCATGGATTTAGCTCAATAGAGTGAATCCTAGTCCCTCTCCCACACTTTCATCTCAAAGGAATATTTGGGTTAAGGTAGAGTTTGTGCTTAAAGGATGCCAAATTAGTTTCGAAACGAACTGAGGTGATCCGCGTTGTTGGTCTGTAAGTTGCTCGAGAGATAATATACCCACAAGTCTATCCTAGTACAGTATATCTGGGCATGTCAACCAATATCAACTACCCTTCAGTGTCTTTTTATCTCCTATTCCCGGTCAATCCCAAGAATCTTATTTCCTCGTGAGTCTCTCTTATTGTGTTAACCATTTGTAGTTGTAAATTTGATTGCCCAAAACACCCAATGTTAATTACCTTTGTGTTACCCCTCTAAATTTACTATGTTTATTCTGATATTTCTATAGCTTTGAGTGCATGGGCCTAGATTTGTGGCTTGGATGACATTATTCTCAGTACCACTCCTGTCGGAACATCCCAACATTGGTTGGGTTAGATATTGACTACGATCGTCAAACCCTAATAATGGATGATGAAATTCTTTGATGGCTGATATACGTCTTTCACAGATATTTTAAAAATTTTTCCTTAAGTTAGTGGGTCCAAAAGCCTTTTTGTACTAATTTTGATGTAAGATTCTCTTTATTTGCCAGGAAATCTGTCGCTAAAGATGAATGCCAGAGGTTTTTGAGCAAGAAATACAGAAAATTAACACTACGAAGCTTGTGATGGTTCGTCGTGCTCGGGACGGTCCGTAGGTGGCATCGTAGTGCAGCTTGCTGAAGAAAGATGGGGAATTCTGACCAAGGTGTGGGTTACGGAGTGCCGTGACGGAGTCGTGACATGCGATGTCTGCCTGGTTTCGTTCATGAATCAGAGAAAAGTAGTCAGCTACCAAAACTTCCAAAGTCAAGGTTTGGACGGATACCCTCGACGGACGTTGTGCCTTGACGATCTGTCATATCTGCCGTCGAGGGTTAATGACGAAGCAACAGAAGAAATGGCACGAGTATGGGACGACGGAATCCATGAAGACCGTCGTTGACCACGACGATCCGTCGCGTGGTCCGTCGACCCCCAAACCACGTTTGAAGATTTCCAGTAAATGAGTCCTTAATTAGGTGTTTTTATCTATTAAATAGTTTGAAAACATCATTTTTGGGGTAAGAATCTTGGTTATTTGAGCTTCTTTTGTGCATTAGATTGGGATTAGTCTGACACTTTTGGAGAATATTTAGTCTTCAATTAATTGCAGTAATTGATTGAGGTGTGAGAGTTTTGTTGATAATCAAGTGAACTTTTGGATTGAGTATTTCTCATAGACGTAAGTGCATGAATTCTATATACATATTGCAATTGTGATTATGATATGGTGGATCACTAAACTCCATAGCTAGCGGTTGTGGGAGGAACACCATGTTGAATTAACGAGGTAAACCTAACTAAAACAAACAATCTCGATAGTGTATGCCTTATTGATAATTCTCTCGCTTTAGAAGTCTTTTTAACGGATGGGGCCAACGTTAGAACTCGCCTTCTATGCACTGCCGAACCAAGGAGGTAGCTAATAGGAAAAAAATATCAACATAGATTTAGTGTATACTATTTAATAGGCTAGATTGATTGATGGTATTAGGTAATAACTCAGTCAATATCGAATACATGCTAATATGAGGTAAAGTAAGGGTTAGTATAGCAACAACACGTAGACGGCCAAGCTGCAGAGAAAATTTTCTAGATGCGGACCAGGGATTTAGAAAGTACATAACTGATCACTTGCATGCAAGATACTAGGAAAGAGTTGTATAGTTAGAATTATCAAGTTATGAACATGTGGTGGAACACGTAAACCCCTACTACTTTTAGTAATTGATTAAATCTATCACTTTGAAGTTGTTAGTTGTCTTCTTTAATTTAGTAGTGATTTTCCATTCATTTAGAAGTAAAAAATAAACATTTTTATTGTGTGGGCCTTTCAAAGGAAATAAGTGACTAAATAGTAGTATAATATATTGAAGTAAGTATGAACGATTTCCTAGTTGGGAACGATCCTAACCTCATTAGTTCGGGTTCTTTAGTGATACGAACGCCGTTCTTCCTTATGTGAGAAACTAAGTTTGAGCGTATCAATGGCGTTACTGATCAAAATGGTGTCGCTTCCAGGGAGTGGTGCTATATGAGAATGTTTGGTTGAGTAGAAATTTTGCTTTATTTAGTTGTAGTTATACTCACATAATTTTTCATTTTGTTTTGTTTGTTTGTGTGTTGAAACATAAAATGAGTATGAAGGATCATTATGGGTATCAAAAGGATCACCCTCTACTGAAACTGTTGAACCTTAGGTACAATCTCCTAACATTTAAACAAGTAGGGGAAGAGACCATTCAAGAAATGTGGCTGAAATTTCAAGAAGTGCTTCAACCATGCCCAACTCATGGGATGACCAATAAAGTTCTACTAGAGTGCTTCTATAGGGGACTTAGATCCAAAAATAGAAGTACCGCTGACCAACTTTTGATTGTTGGTTTCCTACACTAACCCTATGAAGAATTAGTCAAACTCCTTGTGGCATGGTTGAAATCAACAAGGAAATGGGATGCATTGGTAACTCAAATGGATTTCCTATCCAAAGGAGTTATGGAATTAGAGGTACAGTCCACAAGGAATGACAAGAAGATTTCCTCAACGAGTTGTTAAAACGGGGGACGAAGTAGGAGGGTGGACAAATGAAGAAGGCCTCCACTCATTGACAAAAAATTGAAGAAAAAGATAAGGTGTAGAATGAGATAAAAGAAAACATCGAAAAGACGAATCACACAACTACTTCGAATTTCATACAATTCAGCTGCAGGATGCCTAAATAAGACATTTGATATTAGGTCTCTATCCACAGTTTGCCGAGGAATCTCCTAGTGATACCATGTCTAACTCTGAAGATGAGGAATAGGTGGAATTGCATCGTGCCACGATGTTAAGTAAGACATTGTTTTGGAGGCAACCCAAAAATCTTTTTATTGCTTTCTGTTTATTTCAATTAACAGTGTGTTAGTTGAAAAGGTTGAGATATAGAAAGTGGTAGGAAAGAAGTAGTTTAGCGAGCAAATAGTTTCATTCGGTGAATCACCAAAGATGTCGGCTATCCCGATCCATCCTGCCGTTGAACTCAAGACAAATTTAAGTTAGAGTCTATAAAACTCGGCGAGCTCAAGACATTATTGGCGAGTCTCCAATAGTTGGCGATGGTTGACCAACCCTACCGACGTTCGTTGTTCATAAAATTATCTTTTGGGATCTATAAAAACTTGTGAGGTAAGTGACTACTCTTCATATCACCGAATGGTTTGGCGATCACGAGTAATGTTGCCGAATCGGGGTGAACTGGACAGTTTTTTAATTCAAAGGTTTAAATTTCTCAAACTCCTTTCAATTCTGTCACTTTTCACTCTTCAAACTCACACTTGCACCTCAAGTTTTATATGTCTACATCAACATTATATTTTGGTTATTGAGTTGTGCTCAGATTAGGATTCTGCGTTGTCGTCTAGTATCTCGAATACATTTTAATTGGCACATAAGTTTGGTTTCTAAGCCATAAAATTATTGTATTTAAAGTTGTACTTAAATGCAATGACATTACTTTGATGATGTGTGTTGTTCCTCTCTGGTAGGATTAGAATATTTTTTTTTCTTGTTAGGTTTGTAAATTTTGCCTATACTAAGTTAAATAATTGATTCCTAATTTTATGTCTTAGAATGAATGAAACATTTTAGGTTGTGTATTATTGTTATTGGTTCTAAGGCTAATTTGAGTTGTGTATGCCTTAATTTTGCTTTCGAGGGTTACAGGGTTGAATTTAGGAGTTTGGGTTGAAAGTCTCGCGAAATTACTCGGTGGGTTTCCTAAATTCCCCATCTCTCCTTTAATTTAATGCTAAATGAGATGTTGGATTTTGTAACTTTTAACAAGAAACTTGAAGCCTCCAAGAACATTTGGCGTCTCGCCGAAATATCTCTTGTTCGCCCTGTCTGCACCTTGTAACCTCTGTTCATGGGACTCAGCGAACTGCCTAAGTTGTTGCGCAATTTGAAAATAGGTTTCAGAAAGTATTTATGCCTCTAAACTTCCATGCTTTTATTTAAATATGTTCTAACTCTTTTTTGAATTTTTTGAAGATATGGCCAGACCCAAAGTAGTTGGAAGAACTATGCCATCCCTACAAGTCAGAGTAAAAAATTTCAGAAAGAATAGAAAGGCAACAAATCCGCCCACAACAGATAATAAGGGTAAAAATCCCAGTTCGAGTAAGAGGACCAATCCTCAAGATCCCACTATTCCCTCGTAGAGACGTGGATTCTTCACTGACTATTCTTTGGAGTCCATGAATTGATTAATTCAGCAATTCAGCACCACTGAATTTCTAAAAGTAGATCTTAGGGTTATTGTCCTATTCATGACGACCACATCGGGCAATGCTTTCCATATAGATGGAGCGGACTACGTTAGACAGGATTTCTCGACCCTTCCTTTCTATCTTTCTTGATGTTTACTTTAAATTTTGTTATTTGCACTTGAGACAACATTTCTGACTATGGCGGGGTGGTGAGGCCACCTTGTGAGACAGACTATTATGTATTGATGTTTTGTTGATACATTGGGTTGTTCTCGTCTTAAATTGTTGTTTTATTATTCTTTTTGAGATGTTTGAGCTTGTGCGCTCCTTATTTTTTTTAAAAATTTGCAATTGATTTTGAACCGTCCAAATTTTTTTTTATACTTTTTACCACCTCTTCCATGTACTTGAATGTGTTTGTTCTTTGGAAAATTTAGGTCTCGGTTTGATCAATACTGATGATTTGGATAGTGCTTGCAATCAAACAAACATGTATGTGCAACTACAACGAGGACAAATGAAGTTACATAAACAATATGTAAACTCTTTGCATCTACTTATGATTATCCAATTATCAAAGTGAGCTTCTTGCGAATGAACATGCAAACTTGCAAAGGTGGAGTCTTTTGGACTTAGTGTCAAGCCTTGTGTGATGAATTGGCCGTGAACATGCATGTATGGACACCTAGAAATTTTCTCCAGAGGACCGGTGAATAAGTTAGTGAACTCATGATCTGATCTTAGTCACCCTTGAAGAGGGCTGAACCAATGTGGACATATACCTGGTTTGTGACTTACCTGGTAATGTGGGTAATACCTCTTTGAATACCCCTTGAGACTTACTTTTATTTTAATGAAACTTAATAAAACATGAACTTCATAATCCTCTACCCATAATCCTTTTGATTTGTTGTTAATTGAATAGCCAACTTAGACTTTTGTGTGGTGAAAAGAGAAGGCAAGTCAAAGAGTGCAAGAATAATATCCCTTAACCCAGGGCATTGAGAAAAATGGATCCCCTCATAAAAAAGGAAAGATTATAAAAAAAGAAGAAAAAAAGCGGAAAGTCCATGGACTAAAATTATAAAAGAGAAAAGAAGGGGTCTTTCTAACACAAATCCATGGAGAGTGAATAAAGGGATGACTTTAAGAGCACTATAGAAGAATGAAGAAAGGAAAAAGGAAGGATATGAGCACCACATCTCATGAGGATAAAAATTTAGTGAACCTAAACGACATACCTCACACTACCCAAGTAAAAGCCTTAAAAGAAATTTTTGATCTTGAGTGAGCTGTTGTTAACAAAAGTAATCGAAAAATCGAGCAAACCTATAGGTTAAATCATGCGATGTGTTTAATCTTTTGAGTGTCTGCGGAAATGATTTTTGAACGTTTTAAACCGTGAATCTTTGTGTGTGAATATGGAATCATTATTTATATGAGGGCATTTGATAACTTTGGTTGAGCTTGAACTTGACTTTGAAACAAGTATCACGAGCTTGAAAATCTTTGATAATTGTGTCACAACTTGAGTCTTTCAGTGCAAATTGATCCTTCCATGAGTAAGTTGAGTCTTGTTGTGTACATTCATGATTGAGCCTTGTGTAGCACTATTTAAGACATCCCTTTTTGAACTGCTGAACTTGAGTTTTACTTGAGGACACACAAAATTTTAATTTGTGGGTGTTGATGAATCCATATTTTGGACTCATTTACATCTATATTTTGATAGTTTTAGTATCCTCAAATGCATATTTTGTCTAGAAAACTGATAAAATACCTTGAGTTTCAGGTATGTATACTTGGAGACAAAACATGGCTTAAATCAAGTAAAAGGATAACAGGCATTGAGTCTGAAGAACGAATATAAGTGAAGACTTGAGGATTGCCGAACCCGTTCGGTGCACCGCCAAAAGGCATTCCTCGCCTTTTGTTCAAGGAGCTGAGCCCTGACGAAAAAATTAGTTCGGGTAGGTTAAAAAGAAAGGAGTAGTCGCGATTCGCCCGAAGCAGTTTCACAAAGCCAGTACGATGTCGCCCAATGATCCAAAACATGAATATACTGAAGGCTAACGCAAGTCGACCGTAAACATACCATAGTGTTAATCGGTCATCCTGACTAACTGTGCCGAGTGTCTTCGGCCAACACAAAAAAAAAATATTTGCAAACTATAAAGCATGGTAATGTTTTAGTTCTGTATGAATTTCGTAATTTTGAACAACAAATTCTAAACTTAGCTTAAATTTTGAGTTCTGAGAGCTCTTGGGAAACTCTGCTCTTGAACCTTGGAGACTTGAAGATTCTCATCTTGAAAAAACTCAAAGTGGGTGTTGAAAATTCTTCATCCTAGACTTGATTGAAGAGAAAACTAATCATATCGGAGGATGTTACGTCAATTTGGTATCATTTTCTTCACTTTTCTCTGTATATAGCTAAAACCCTAATTCTTCGGCTGTGATTTTTGGATATGAGTTAAATAGATTATTTGTGTTGACTTATTGTTATATAGTCGCTGTTAGATGTGATTTCACTTCGTAGTTGTGTTTGACAAAAGAGGTTGAAGTTGAAAATATGATTTCACCTTAGTGTTTTGCTCTGCTCGAGAGAGAGGTTTGTTAAAACTAAGATTACTAATGGATAGCCCGGGGTGTTATGGTGTCATGGGTTTTAGCTCGATAGAGTGGAATCCTAGTCCCTCCCCCACACTTTAAGCTCAAGAGCGTGATTGGGATTAAAGCGGAGGAGATTGTGTTAAAGGCTATAACTCTATGGTTCGCGGGAACTTCGAGGTAAGGGTTGCCTCAATATAGAATTTACCCCACTGCAAGTCTAGCCTAATAATACCTCTAAAATAAAGAAAGGGGGATAAAGAGAAAATTGTTTGGTATCAACTTTCATGTTACACATTAATCGCCAACAAGAAATGGAGAAAAGGTTACAAGTGTGCGCAGTATCCTCATTGATAAACGTAGTAATTTTGGTGGGACCTGGATTAATGAACTAATAAATTGCTTTAAGGGGAAATTATTCATCCCAAATGCTCAATGAAAGGACCAATTATTTGTTTCAACAAGTGTTTTAGATACCCATGGTTTTAAGGAATATTCCTAAAACATGGAACCACATGTTTCAATTCATTGAAAGGGTATTCACCCTATTAAAGGCTAAAAGTGTGATATGAATTTACCCTTCGCAGGGTTTTTATAGTTCAAATACCAAGTGTGATTTCGTATGAGAATGAGTTGGAGTTATACTTTTTTGTATTAGAAATGAGGAGGGGGATCTGGTGTATGCAGAATCCAAAAGGGTTACAAACGATTCAATTTTGGAGGTTGAGATCATGACAAATTAAGGAGGCCTTATGTTATTGTATTTAGAAGAAATTGATTCCTTGATTATTGATAATGTTCCTTTGTTATCTTTGAAAGTACTAAATGGAGTGTGTGAGGTTCCATGATACATAACTTGGGAAGCCAAGTTCATTAAGCAATTGATAAAGAATCTTAGGGTGGAATTGGTTTATACTTTCGAAAAAGGAAAATATCTTGATGATTTTGTTTTACTAAATTGTTTGTCATTCTGCAAGAATTGAGAGGCAATAATATAATAATAATCAAGAACTATCACAGAGGTCTTAAACAATATTGCAACTAAATAAAGAAAATATACCTACATTTGAGGATTAACAAAGTGCAAAACCAAAGCCACAATGGATAAGCACATACATTACAACAAGTTTATAATGATAAAGTATCTACAAAAGTATGAGGAAGGGGAGAATTTTTTTTAACCGTAATCTCCAAGCAATAAATACTTTGATTACAAAGTATGAGATGTGTCTACTTAAAAAGTGGTATTAATTGTGATGGGGTTTAACCTTTTAAGAAGATTAATCAAAAGACTGAGTACCGAACTGCACAAAGGAATTAAATACAAGAAACTCATCTTGACAAGTTTCAATCACTTATTGTTTTGGCATCCTTCAACTTTGCTAATAACCCAAGCTCAGGTCGTCTGCATCTAGGTAAAAGAAGTCTTTAACGACTGTTGAATCATGAAATCACTGAGATTTCTTTTGATGTGGAGGTGATCTCAATCCATACTTGAATGTTTATCGATCTAGCGGCTAGGGTTGGGCATTCAATTGGTTCGATTTGGTTTGCAAAATTTGATTCTGTTTATTTCGATTTGGTTTTTCGTGTTTGAATATCATCTTATGAGCTTTCTTTTATTCATATATTAAACATTTTTAAACTATATCATTTTTTTTAAAAAATAGATTTTTGTTGATGTGATTTTAAGGATTGAGGGTTGTGACATCGAGATATCAATCGTCGACAACGATAAAAATTATAACACTCTGAAAGTCCATTATTTAGTCTAGAGCATCCCTAGATGAACCAAGCCTTAAAACAATGTTTCCATGCCTCATCAAATGTAACTAACCTAATTAGGAAGCGTTAGAGTCAAAACGTCACGAAACAACCATTGACATCCGGAGATAGATTTGTGAATATTGAGCTAGTGTACTTGGTGGTTTACAAGGATTTAGATGTCAGCAATTAACCCAATTTGGTATAAAATGTTTAAAATACATCATTAGTAAGTGGTACTGTGTTTCAAACTTTGGTACGACTCCCCAAGGTCCACTTTAAGGGTCCTTGAGGAGGACCCATCCATTAACCCTCAAAAGTTGTCATTTAGCAGTGTGCAACCACGAGCACAAACGACAAGCCTTCATTTGGTCGATGCTCCGTTGATTGTGTCATTGGTTGATGTTGACACCCAATTTTGACCTCCTATGATTAGAATTGAAATTTCGAGTTTCTTAATTTTTAAACAACTTGAAATAACTAACTTTATAAAATTCAAAATATTTTAAATAGTTTTGAACATATATATAATTTTTAAGGAGTATATATGTTTTATATATATAATTTTGTATGTAATTATTACATTTTTATAAATACTTCGAAAATCATCTCAATTTGTATTTATTTTTTTAATAAGTATTTTATTAAATTAGTTTAGTTTAAATTATTGTTACAAATTTTTAATTGTTTAATTTATAATTAATTTAGCTATTTCTATTTTGTTAAGATTAAGAAGCTCGTAAATTAATTATAGCATCTTACTTAACTTTCTAGCCAATTTCACTCATTATTTTAATTTGGCTATGTTCGGGACTTCAATTGATCCTAATTTAAATTCATATGGTCAAAACAAATTGGAAAATTTAGCTAACTAGTCAAAAAAATAACTTATGTAGTGTTAATATACCATACTTTAATAATATTAGGTAAACATGTTCAAAATGTCATACTTTTAAAAATAAATAATTGTTATGATATGATGACTATTTTCTCTCTCATATTTACACCTTGTGCTCTCTCATATATTCGACATTTTACTATATTTATGTATTGGATAGATAATTAAGTCATTTTAATTTTATCTCTCTTTTCGTAAGCTTATTAATTTCTCTCTATTATTTTCTCCTAATACAATCCCCCGAACTTTGCTCTTTTTTTATTCTTCTTTTAAATTTCTTCTATATACATTCTTCCAAATCAATTCCATAGATTTTCGATTCAATATATTAAAATTTTCTTATTATTCTCATTTTAATTTCGTGCAAAATTTGATTTGAAGACTAACATGATTTGGGGATTTTTTTTCCAGGATTCCTTATTTATACTTACTATTTTAGTATTTTTTCTATTTTTTTTTATTTTGTGTGTTGTTCTTAAACATTTTTAGGATGTTGAGACTACATAATTCTCTCTTCAAATGGACGGTTTTTAAGAGGCGTTAATAGAGAGTATTGGACCAAAAAATAATCAAAGTTCTTCGATTTTTTATTATTTAATTTTTTTTCACTCAAAAAAGTAAAACAACAAAGATAGGTCGCTTCTAAATCTAAGGAGGATATACGAGGGGAAGGGAAAAAATTGCCTGAATCGGTCGATGTGCAAAATCCCACACAAATTAATAACATGAAGTTGAGAAGACCAATTTGTTGGAAAGAGTTTTTTTTTTTGCATGTCCCTGTGTCTGCAGGCTTTAGTTAATTTGTTTAGTAATTTTTAAGATTCAAACAGATTCATGTTACAATGCGTTTGGAAGTATATATGAATTTTTATTATGGTTATAGTTAGTATTTATTTTGTATTTTATATATTTATTGTATTTTGTGTCTATTTTATTTTTTTGTAGTTATGCAATGTTAACACACATTAATGAGTTTGATTGTTGATATTTCTAGTTTGTGTTTTTTGTATTCAGGGAATTTGGAAGTGTATATTGAATTTTGTTGTGTTTTATGTCAGTAGGTATCTTTTGTTGTATTCATTATTTATGTATTTTGTATCCATAGATTTAGAACGTATTTAATTATGTAATTTATTTTGTATTTTTTTTTGATAAGTTATGTCAATGTACCACAGTTAGTATGATTTTTGTATTTTCATAGTGTATGTTTTTTGTATTCCTAAATTTGGAAGTATATATTGGTAAGTTTAATACTGTTTAGTCAGTATATTTTTTACAATAATAGGTGTATCATTCAAAAATTATGTTGCATTGTTTAGGAATTGACATTTTTTTAAGTTGTATTTTTCTAAAGGTATGTCAATAGTTATGTATTTTATTAAGAATGAGTACACCAATATTCAAATATTTCTTTTCAATTTTATATTTCATCCACTTTTTCATCATAGTAATTTTTTGTTATTTTATATATTATTATACAAATTCAAATAAAAACTAGAATAATAAATAGAAATACAAATAAAATTACATATTGAAATGAATAATTACAAGAATTTCGAAGAATAAACTAACTATATAGGGGAAAAAATATATAAAAATACAAATACATTTCTTTAAATAACTATATAGATAAATTTGACATTTTATGGAAGAATATAATTATAAAAAACTATAATAAAAAAATCGAATATATATGTGGAATGAATATAATTTTAAAAGGTAATAATTTGGAGAGAAAAAAAATAAATTTTATGTGAAAATGTAACTGATGAGAAAATTAAGGATGCTTACCTTTTTTGAAATATCTCTCCCTTAATTTTATCCCTTTTGTTATTAAATAATTATATTCTTTAAATAAAAAAAATAATAAAACAGCGTAATAAGATACATAACAAACTAAAATATCACATTGTTACTTAAATATGAAAGTGTTGATTAATGAGCCCTTTTAAATGCTAAACAATATGACATTTCTGCAAAAATTCGTTTTTTTTTCCTATCTATAGTCCAACTTATAAATGACTTGGGACCCAGCACATCAATTCTCAATGCCCAAAATAACCTGGCTTCTGTAGGTCTTCTTCCTCCAGAAATCGCGAGAAACAGCGGCTCCAACCCAGAAAACGAGTATCAGACGCGAACTCAACATAATTGTGTGCTCTCCCCTTTTCCTCTCGTACGAGTATGTTTACTCCAAATTTGCATGTACTCCATCTAATTCTGGTTTGTCCTAAAAAAAAAACTCGAAATCGGTGTGACTATCAGCACAATCCGTTAGAATTGGTACGAATATTAGTTCACACCTTAGTACTCCATTAAAATTTGAAATATCAGCCTCTGTTCCCACATCGTTTTCCGCCTCTATTTTCGACATAGAAGTTTGTCCTATAAAACCATTGTTGTTCTTGTTTAGAGAGAGGATTTTTCGGAGGACAAAGTTCCCATAAAGTCTTTTGGGACTTATTGGTTTCGTGTTCCATGTTTTAAATTTTTTTAAAACGTTTTAGTGGCTTTCAGTTGAAGAGGTGGAATCGTCTCCATCAACTTCGTTGTTCGGTCGCTGCAGAAATGAGGTAATTCCTTCCTCTCATATTCTATTAGTTCAATTTTTGTACACGTTGTTTCTTGTTATAGCCAATTTAAGTGCCAGTTATGCTGCTTAATTTCTTGATATTGATGTATCCTTTCTGCTGAATGTTTAAGTATTCCTTATGTGTTGTTTGACTTTTTTCCATTTTTTGTTACATTTGGCTATTGAAGATAGCCTAAAAATATTTTACTCTTTGCTAACTCGACTGAAATGGTTACCTGGATTAGTATCTACCATATTTTCCACAGTGTAAATACTCCCTTTTGAAGTTTGCTCCTGTCTCTTTTAATTTCTGTTGATAGCTTAACTGAAATGTTGTGCATTCATGGTTTAGTGTTGTTATTTCCAGCCCGAAACTATGTTTTAATACGGTTTGATTTACGTTAAAGGTTTTCTGATTAAAAGCTAATTGTTATCTGAAAAATATTTGTTATACAATGGTTATTAGTAGCCTTAGTTTACCATTGTTTATTCCAGTTAGCTTTGGTCGATGTTGGGATTTTCGCTCCTCTGTCTTTAAGTCTTAGGGTCATGTAGCATATTTGCTCAACAACAGACCTTAGCTCTCCATTGACAACAAGGGGCATGTTTGAATGAAAAAATAATCTTACCTTTGAGGTTCTCTTAGCACTCTCTAAAGAGTTAGGTATAGGAGGATGAAACTCATATCATAGATTTATACGTCTTAACAATTTATATGATTTACTCTACTTAGATTTTCTTTGCTTTCGAATTTCGTTGCATGCCAGTATTTTATATCCTTATCCTGTTCTTTTTTGTTTGTCTTTTGCTATGCTAGAGAGTTGCTCACAAATTTTACTTCAGTTGAAGTCTTTCCTTTGTTTTCTCCCGAGTATCGAAATGTTTGTTACATTCCAAACAAAATAGATATAGTGGGGTCATCTAGTCCTTTGATTAAGTGCTTAATTCTAAAGTATCTTCTGTTGTATAAAATCTGATCTTATCATTGAATTCTTAGTTCCTTGTTCTTGAATCTGGTCGCCTGATTATGAATTAGGACTATGGGTTATCGATTTTCTGTATGCTTTCGTTCATAACCTGTCGTAATAGCTACATGTAGTTTTCATAAGAACTGGAATTGTTTTCTATTTGTTCTTATGTCTGAGAATTCACATTACTTTTCTTTCTGACAGTTATATAATCGTTGTTGTTCCCAGGAGCGTATTTACCTGGGTTGAGTTTTCTTTTATGAATTAACATTTTTTACTTAATCTTTTATTTCTCTATTTGTTGATTGTAAAATTCAATGTTCATAGTGAATTGTTTAAGTTGTTTCATTGGTCATCCATATTCTGATCTTCTATTCGCTTAAATATGTGATTAGAATTTATGATTGTATTGTTTCTTGGTTCTTATGTGAAGAATTTTATTTGGTCGAAATCATTAGTCGATCTTAGGTTTAGTCGAGCTCTAGATAAAGTTGAATCCTAATTCGATTTCTCTTTGGTTGCTCCTAAATCCCTTAGATCCTCATGTCGCTCCTTTGAGCTATAGATTCTAAATTGCGTACATTGACTTGGTTTCAGATTTCTTACTATTAGCAATTTTAGTTTAAATGTTCTATTTGAGAGCTCATGTGTCATGCGGTGCTTTACCAATCCGGATTGTTTATTAGTTGGCTCATTTTTTTTGGAAATGGTAGAGCTTGTTCTTTGCTTATTTTTATAATACTCGTATTAGTTTAAGGAAGCTAAGCATGTTAGCCTGAAATTCTTTAAAGTCTTTGCTATGATCTGTTACTTCCACTACCCTTAGCATAATTATGTTATTACAAGTTAATTAATCTTATGTGATTTTCATGCTATGCTGCCTTTTCTCTCATTTATTTTAGTGTTAATATGGATTCTGTTATTGAATGAGATTTTGAGAAAATGATTTGTTCATTGGCATTTAACTTAGATTATGTTAGGATATGTGGTCGTTCTTAAATGGGTTTTGTCCAAATTTGTGTTTTTTTTGTTACCTCTTCTCCTCTTGATCTCTACCGTTGCTTCTTAATCTCTATCTTTTCTGACCGCTGTTAGCATTACTCTTGTTTTGTAATTTCTAGAGTTATAACTCATATCTTGTTTAAGTTGGTTGTTTAGCAATTTAATGAGTCCAGTTAATTAATTCGTTTCACCAGATATCTAATCTTTATTTCTTTAATTTTTTTTCATGAACTCTCCATTTGAGTCCACTTGGACTCTCCATCCCTTTGCATTTGTTTCTCTTCGAGTCAATCTCTTTCAAATAGTAAAATAGGAGCTATTTTTATTGGGTTAAAGACACAAAAACCAGCAGCAACAACAGTTCAAAATAGCTGAAAATGAAAGTGTTTTCCGTCCTAGGTGTCTGAAATTTGAACAGCTGAAACGATGCAAAATTGCAGCGGTTTCAAAGGGGTAAAATGACTTTCTTTTCGGACTTTAAAAAAGTCTGAAAATATCACAGAAGGAACAGAAAGCATTTTGGATAGAAGGCCTAAGATCTGAGCAGCAAAAGACAACAATTTCAACCCCCTAAAATGGGTGAATTGGGGCTGAAATTTTCAGTTTTTTCATTGTTTATATTACTTCTTTTTATTATTATTTATTGTCAGTTTGACTAACTTTTTCTAACGGTTTTATTGGCTTGGAGGATCTCATAGGAGTTTAACATTTTTGTCTCCTTTATTCAAATTCCTTTTCAGAGGAGTTGGCCTTGTTAAACAGGTTTATTTTTAGTGATTAAGATTAGGAATAACTTAAGAACTATGTATGTTCTTTCATAGTCATTAAAAATCTTTGAATCCATGTTTACGAGTTTGAACTAACTATTTAGTTCAAATTTTTGAATAGGATAAAATTGTTAAGTTTCTTAAACTAAATTAGTTGTCTATTAATTTAACTTAAGACATTGTATGAATGACTTAAAGATCTTTAATATCCTTTCATAGTTGTTAAACAAAGTGTTGTAATCCATTTTTATATGTTGAATTATTTGTATGGTTCAAATTAGGACCATGGATAAAAGTTTTATGTTTTAGGATTATTCTTGAAATTTGCAAAATATCAAGAGATTTCATCTAAATTTTCAACAAGAATCTTTGAGTAGTTTGGGAATAATTAAATAAATAAGATTTTTTAAGTATTCGTAAGTTGTTTTTCTTAAAAGTTAGTCAATTTTAGAATTCGTCGATCAATTGCCTGTTAGCGGATTCTCTAACATGCCTAAACCCTTCCTTAGAGAATTATTTGAACTCTTACCCAAAAATCTAGTTTTTAAATATTTTCTATACAAATTTTTCCTTTTAAATGATTTTCTTATTTTTTTTCCTAAAAATAAGTGGCGACTACCCAAAATTATTTAGTTTTTAAAAAACTTAACAAAAATTGCCAGAGTTGCGAAATTGGCTTTGGAACTTTTAGTTTTCGAAATCGGATCATCATCACTTGACTCTTAGCTGCAGCACCAAAAGGCTCCCAAAAAGGAGTATCTGACAAGAACCACGAATGATCAGTACGGTTCGTGTTCTGGTAAACGTCCCGTCAACGTGCTGTCGTCGATTGACGCTCTAGTGCACTGTCCTAAATCGGCGGAGGTGAAAGAGTTCAGATAATTAGGTGGTTGATTAATTAGGGATTAAGGGGTGTTTACATTAGTTTGTTGGGGATATAAAAGGGTTCCAACTCATTAAACTAACCTAAATCCTCTAAATTCCCAAAACCCACTTAGCTCCAACTTGTCTCTAGTTTCTCTCTCACCAAACTTAAATCTCCATCGAAGGAACCCTAGATGTAACACTTTGAAAATCCAAGACTAGTCTTAGAGTCTAACATAGGTGCAATGGGTTATAAGCACTGTTTTAAGACCTACTTTAATGAATATAGGTTCATTAGGAAGTTTAAGTACCAAAACGTCCAAAGACGTCCCTGACTCCAAAAGTGTTCAAGGGGGGGTATATAGTGTGACTTAGCTATTTGAGTAAATTTAGCAGTCGGAGAAATTATGAAAAATGGTTGAACGAATGAATGAATGAAAGGGTAATAATAGGTGTTTAAGTTGTTTCATGGTCGAAACATTCGGGTACGACTCCCCAAGGACCAATCCATGGCCCTTGAGGAGGACCCCTGCAGGTTGAGACAACACTGCCTAGGAAGTCTGCATCGACAGAGCAGGCTACGGACGGGGTGTCGACGCCACCGTCATCCCACACTTAGAAAATTTAATGAATCCCTTTCCTACACAAGTCTCTGAACTTACCTATGGAAGTACGGGACGGAGGGGGGCCAGTCCGTCGACTCATAGACGACCCGTCGATGGGGTTCCGTCTGTGAGGGTCTTGATTTTCCTGCATGTTTTAATGTTAGTAAGTTACTTAATTGATTGATTTTCGATGGGTTAAGTTAGGGGGGGTGTAAGAAGTGGAAGAGAAGAATAAAATACCACATAAAGATAGAATACTCCAAATATAAAAAGGGCCGCAGGCGACCCAATTAATCTATTAGGAAGCCATCACAAAACAGAAATAAACTCTCTTCTTCTCTGTCTTAGCATTTGCTCGTCTCAAGTGTGGAAACCAGCCATTGAAGAACAAGGTGGGAGGGAGGTTTTAGCGGGAATGGAAAGGGATGAATTCACCTATCGACAGAAATGTGCATCAACGATAAGGTTATGTGATCTAATTCATCATTTGATAGACTAACTTTCATCAAAGGGTTCCTTCTAAAAGGTTTCAAAAGTTTAGTTTTCATGGGGTTTCATCCAATTACGAAATTGCTGTTTGTGAATGAGTTTTTTTATAGTTTATTTAGGATTATACGTGGAGAGTATTAACATCGAGAGGGTAATTTCTTATGATCAATTGTGATGGTTTTGGTTCAATTTGAAGATTATAATCCTATAAACCCTTGTAAAACAACCTAGACGTGTAGATGTGTGTGAGATAGTAAATGGGGTTGTGGTAGAATGTGGCAATAGCTTGAGATATGGGTGTAAACATTACACAACTAGTAGATGGATGATGCTGGATCTACACCAAAATAGAAAGATTGAGAAATGAAGTTGTTGTCTGTTCATGCCAATATGAGAAGGATGATCTACGTTGTTGGAAATTGGCACTAAGTACTGTTGTTTTATGCGCACATTGATTTGGGTATTGAATTATGGTGTAGCAACTCATCTATTATTGTTATATGTTATTGAATTATAATGTTGAACATATAAATGGATTGAATTGAGTATTTAGGGTAAGGCCTAAAATTAGTGATATTATGAGGAATCAGACTGATAGGGTCTTGGAATCTCTATCGTCAGTGAATATGTGATTATTGGTGTGTTTAAGTCATGATGTGTATATTGGATATGCCTTTAGTAAGAATTTGGGGTTTTTTTTGTTGGTTGTGTATGACATTGCTTGATTTTGCATTAGAAACTTACAAAAAGGTGTATAAAAGAGGCATGTTTTGACTAAATGTTCTTTTTTTTTTTGAATGTGTTGCTTTTATGTGATAGGTCTCGCATACTGAGTACATGTTGAGTACTAACCCCATTTCTTCCTTTTTCCAAACATTTTTGGTTCGGGTCGTGAATGCTCATGTTCAGGACGACTTGAAGAAGGCTTGGGATATAGTGCTCTGTCATCCAAGTGGGTAGGTCTCACTTTCCGATGGCGAAGAAGTCAAGACTATCATTGGCTCCCTACGGAGGGCTTGTGTGTTTTCTAGACATTTTATGTTCATTCACACTTTCATTGTTACAACTTGTATACGCCTATATTTGCTTCTTTACATTTTAATATAGGGCGATGGACCCTATGTTGAGGGATCGTTTAGATGCTATGAGATGAGACAATCTTTAGACTATCTTTCGATCTATATATAGGTATGTGCATAAAAGTAGGAAGGGTATGAACCTTCCTATAGAAAGGGTTGAATATATACTCGAACGACTATGTCTTATGTGTATGTAGAGGTTATTGTAAAGCTCCAAGTAGATGTAAGAAAAGTTTTAAAAGTTGTTTTTGGGGCATTTCAAAGTTAATGAATGTAATGACCATGAGACATAAGGGGCTGGTATTAGTCCTCAAAGTGGACGCCACGCGACGCCGATGGGACGTTTAGGGGGTAAACCCGAATGTTGGGAAACCCCAAAAAAAAAAACCATTGTTTAGGCATGAGTTGAATACGTTCAGTTTGAGTTATGTCTCTCTCTTACCACGTATGTAGGTTTGTATCATAATTTGGGGGGGGGGGGGGGAAATAAAGATGCGCCAACACTTATGACTAGGAAGCATGTGATGCCTAGGAATGTCGATCTCATTTCTTGGAAATCCGAATATACGTGCGATAGAGTATACTGATGGGTGTGATTTTTCATCTAATCCTTAGTTGTTGCGCTTATAGGAAGCATGAAACACTCGAATGGAATGTGCCTCAAAGACTTTTGAAGAGGAAATTTACAATGCGAGAGCTCCCCCGGGAGTGAGCAAAGTCTCCACTTGAAGAATACACTAATGTGATTCAAGAGCGGTAAAATCCTCCACCCGACGTGATGGGATATAGAGGGCTGCACTCAGACTGCAAATTGGCTCCAAGCCTCCACGGGTCATTGACACAACCTATGAAGGCCCAGGCCATTCTGGGATCTTTGTACCTGTGCCTGAAAAACAACAAAGTCACTACTATGGCTTCCCGTCTAAGAGATTTCATTCGATGATCCTCCTACTTTCCTACGGGTATAAGGTTGATGAATACCTTAGAGATATCGATGAATTGTATAATGAGATACTTGTTGCTATGAGGTCGTGTCCAAGTGAGAAAGGTCGAGTGGCCAGCTATCAAGACTCAAGGACGTGTCACCAAGCATGGTATGTGCATAAGGGAGGGATATGGCCATTAGATGGGTGGTCCGTTAACTTGGGAATCTTTAAGAATGCTTTTCTATAGGTTCTTTCATAGGGGAGATGAGGCGAGGAAAAAAGTGGTTGGAGTTCTCAATCTTCCGCCAAGAGAAAGGAGGGTCCATGAATCCTCTTGGAGATTCATATTAAATTGTCCACATATGAACTCCTTCTTTGTTTTTTGATCCTAGAGATGAAATGATGCCTCTTTGTGAAGGGGGTTTAAGAGGAATTTAGAAAGAGGAGTTGTCATTCGGCCATGCTACATACAAACAATGAACATTTGTCGTCTTATGGGGGCATGCAAGAAGGGTGAGGAGGGCAAGTCTAAGAGAAATAGAGATATGCAAAGAGAGCCGATCTTTGATGGAAATTCTTCAAAGAATAGGATGAAATAACAAAGACAAACCGTATATTTTAAGAAGCGGGTTTCAAGTCAAGATCACGTGCAAGTTCCAAAAGCTGGGATGGTGATAGGGTGTTAACCCAAAATTCAAGAAGGGGAACAAGTACAATTACCAACCGAGAAGCCAAATTGTGGAAAAGTGTGAGACAAGAAGAGCACTATGGTGATTGCCTAAGTGGACGGATAATTGCTTCAGTTGTGGTTAAGAGTGGTCACAAGATGAGATATTGTCCCAAACTTGATGAAAAGTAAGACAAGGGTAGTGGCTCAATCGTAAAACATGTGGGATTTAATTGAGTTCACCAAGAATAACCGTTTTATGCTCTCCGCTCTAGGGGTGAGAAAGGAGAATTCTCCTAAGTGGGTGACCGGTATGTTAAAAGTATTCTTATTGATGATATGCCTTAATTGATCCCGCGGGTTGCACTTATCCTTGTTACTCACTTAGTAAGCCACAAAGTTAGTATTTTACCCGATATTTGTCCATGAAACCTTTATATAGATGTCTACTACGGTGGCGTGAGTCAGTTGATTGCAAAAAAAAATGTAAGAAACTTGTCCAATACTGTTTCCCAATAGTGTTTCTTATGTTGATCTAGTAGAACTCATATGCTGATTTGATGTTATCATCGTTATCGCTGTTGACATGTTTTGCGTGAGTTCTAACTGGAATGTCACGGAGAAGGGTGGTGACTTGAGATTAGAATTCCAAATGAACCAGTTGTAGAGTGGAAGTGGGGGGAAAATTCTATTCGCTAGAGGTGGGTTAATTATCTCTTGTCTAAAAGGCATGAAAATGATCTCTAAATTTCTATTATTATTTAAGAGTCCACGATCTCACTCTAGAAAATATCTTCCCATTGAGGTGGTCCCGTAGTGAGTGAATTCAGACGTTTTTCCTCATGACCTTGCCGGTATTCCTCCCAAACGAGAAATTGATTTTGGCATTGATTTGCTACCAGATACAAATCCCATTTCAATTCCTCCTTATCGTATGGCTCCGGCTAAATTGAAAGATTTGAAGGCTCAACTCAAAGATTTACTTGACAAGGGCTTCATAAGACCTAATAGTTCTCAATGGGGTTCTCCAGTTTTGTTTGTGAAGAAAAAGGTTGATCCTTGAGAATGTGCATTGATTACCGCCAACTCAATAAGGTCATAATCAAGAACAAGTATCCTCTCCCTCGGATTGACTACTTGTTTGATCAACTCCAAGAGGAAAGCTATTTTTCTAAGATTGACTTGAGATTGGGGTATCACAAGCTTAGGTTGAGAGGTGAGGATATACCAGAGACGGAATTCGGGACTAGATATGGTCATTAAGAGTTCTTGGTAATGTATTTTGGTGTCACTAATGGGTTTGGGGACAAGATCCTAGAAGAAAGCTATGGGTCCCGCCCTCCATTCATCCAGGTTTGCAAAAAAGTGTTACGCAGGACCTAGGAATATTATTGGTGGAAGGTGAAAAGGGACATCACGGAGTTTGTGTTTGTTGTTGTGGTTCTTCAAATTGCCAGACAAGTTAAGGCCAAACATTAAAAGTTAGGTGGCTTCGACTGACAAGAGAATCCAAATTCCTACTTGAAGTGGTAAGGAATTCATATGGCTTCGTAGTGGTTTAACTCGGACTCAACAATTTCATATGATTCCATCTGGGATGGTTGTGGATAGGTGATTAAGTCCGCTTTGCTTTATTCCCGTCAGTTTAGTATTCGGCGCGAAGATGATGCTAGGATCGTCCTAGATGAGATCGTGTGTCGCAATGGTATCCGTTATCCGTCATTTGCGATAGGGGTTACACAATTCATAACTAGGTTTTAAGATATCCAAGGGTTGTGGGTACTAAGGTGATAATGTGAAGTAAGCACCGCTTTTCATCCCTAAACGGATGGGCAAGCGGAAGCACTATTGAAACCATTGAGGTATGCTTAGGCGTTGCAGATTGATTTTAAAGGGAAATTGGGAAACATTTTTGCATTGTGGACGCTTTGCTTATAATAGTAGTTCTCATTTCATCCATTTAGCCAGGCTCCCTATGAAGCCTTGTATGGTAGGAGAAGGTGTAGTCTCCTATTAGAGGTTTGAAGTGGGTGAGCCGTTCATTCTGGGTGTCCCAATTTGGTTTATAAGGACTTTGGAAAAGGTTCATATCTAAGGGATTGGTTGCAAACATCTTATAGTCGGCAAAAAGTATTATACCGTAATAGGAGAAGGGAGGATTTGGAGTTTGAAGAGGTGCTAAGGTGTCTTTGAAAATTTCACCAAAGAAAGGGGGAGTGGTGATTGGCAAGAAAGGGAATTTGAGCCTTGGTTATGTGGAAACCCTATGAAATCTTTAAAAGGGTTTGTTAAGGTTGCTTATGAATTGAAACTTCACAGGAATGGCCTCGGTACATCGGTTTTTCCATGTTTCTATGGTAAAGAATGTATAGGTATACCGATTCCATTTTTCTATTGAGGTCTGGGTCTTGGTGTCAAGTATTAAACTATCTTATGAGAAGTTGCGGTTCAAATTTCTGATAGGAAAGTCAAGAAATTAAAGCAATAAAGAGGTCGTTTCTGTAAAGTCATTGTGGAAGAATCCCAAGTTTTGGTGCAAACATGGGAGGCCGATGGTGACATGAAGTCCAGTTACCCCATTCTTGTTTTTTCAATTAAGTTTCTGTCATTCTTTTTAATAATATAAATATGATTAGATATTGAAGTTTCATGATTTTTGGTGAAGTCTTGCGAAAATGTGCATTTTGAGAGTTGCATTACAATGAGGTTGTAGTGAATTTAGTGCCTAAACCTTTAATTTTTTGCCTTTTATGTATGGTGAGTCTTTATGAAATGATATGTAGCATGTTGTTAAGTTGAACTTTGTGCTAATTGACTCATGTAATCTATGTTGAGCTCATGTGTGTTGTGAGAAGGAAATACCTAATGATGAAGTGTTTTGAGCTTTATGTGTAATAATTGAAGTTTTGAAATTTGCCTTGTTAAAAGGATATGATTTATGTTGATTTGATGTTGTTGATTGTTGTGGCTTCTAGTCTTGAGTCTATTCCTTCACTCAAACGATTTAGTGTCATTCTGGGAAGAAGGTTCCTAGAATGTTATAAGAGTGGGGATAATGTAACAATTTGAAAATTCCCAAGACGAGTCTTAGGCCTAACATAGGGTCCATGGGGTCTAGAATGTTTAATAATCTTTTACAAATGAAATGGTCATTTAGACATGTTTAGAACAAAACGCCAAGAACGTCAGACGTTTCGGAAGTGGTTTAAGGGGGTATAGTGTGCCTTAGCGTATTGGAGTAGCTCTTTTGAACGGAAATTATGAAAAATGGTGAAAAGGATGAAAATAGGTTTTTAAGTGGTTTTATGGTCAAACTATCGGGCACGACTCCCCAAAGACCAAACCCAAGGGCCCTTGAGACGGACCCTTGCAAGTTGAGCAACATGGCCAGAAGGTGAATCGACGGAACAGGCTACGGGCGGCTGTTGGACTACGTGGGTCGAGTGGCCACCAGTCGGCCCACAATTAGAAATATGAGTAAGCCATAATCTTCAAGGTTCTTGAACTTACCTATGGACGTGCAGACGGAAGGGGGGGGGGGGGGATAGTCCGTCTCGACTCACAGATGGCACGTTGATGTGGTTCCATCTGTGAGGGTCTTAATTTTCCTGCACGTTTTAATGTTAAGTCATTTATTAATTAAGTGATTTAGTGGGTTGTGGTAAGGGCTTAAGTGAAGACTTAATTAACTAATTAACTCCCAATTTATACAAGTCCCAAAACCCCAATTAAATATACTTACAACTCATAATATAAACTCTCTTCCTTCTCTCTTCTCCTTCTCTCTCTCTTGCGAAACCCAACATCGAAGACAAGATAGGGGAGGGTGTGTATGGAAAGGCCCCCCATAATTCACCATCAAATCTTTATTAAACGTTTAAAAAGGTAAGGGATCTAATTCACTTGAATTTAGTTCTTCAAAGGTCCTTTCAAAATGGATTTCAAAGTTGAGTTTTCATGTGGTTTCATTACTTTTAAGAAATTGATGTTGTGAACTGTGTTGATATGGTTTATTTAGGATATAATGGGAGATATTAATATGTTGGTTGGTTTGTACCTTTATTATGATCAGAATTTGTTGATGGTTGGTCAATTTGAAGATTAGATACTAACCCGTAACCCTAGATTGATCTGATGTAAATTGGGTTGTGATTGATTCAATAGTCTTGAGTCTGGGTTAATCACTATTAGATGATGTTTTTTGTCTTACACCAATCATACCAAATTAGACTGATTGGTTGTCTTTCATGTAAATCTTGAAAAGTAAGTAGGTTATGGGAAATTTAGCCAAGTAACTTGTTTTAAGGCATTGATTTGCTACTAAAATTATGGTTCAGTGACTCTTCTAATCTTGTATCATGGTTGATTATCGAATTATGGTTTTTAAACATCTAAATTGGATTGAATGAGGTTTTAGGGTTTAAGGCATAAATGTTGAACTATGAGGAAGGACTTAGTAAGTCGTTTGAATCTCTATCTTTACTTGCCAATGTGTGAAATTGTGGTTAGTCATGATGTATATTGGCTTAGTAAACTTTATATTAGGATGATAGGGTGTATGATGTTGAATTGAAATGTCTGACGATGTTGTGAGGTTGATTAAGGGTGTATTGATATAAAAAATGTGATAACTATAAATGTGCTTGTATCGTTCATGAAATGTAATGGTTTAACCTCACTTATATGAATGATGATGAACGGACTTATATCATGCAATTCTTATTGAGCTAGTGATGATGATGAGAGCCCCCCTAACTCTACCTCCCCCTATACAAGGGGGAACCTATGCACCTAAATAAGATAAGATTGATAATAAAGACCTAAAGACATTTCAAAAAGGCACTCTAGCTTAGCACGAAGTGAAAGGACTTGAGGCGTGTCACTTTCACGTAAGAAAGGTAGGAGCAAATACATTACTCTGATATTGGACCACTAAGGCAGGGCGGCCTAAAGGGGTCCCAACTAGATCCTGGGTTCTTGAAAACTATGTTGCCCCCATAGGATACTAGCTAGTGGCATCACGTAGTTGTTATGTTTCATGTTTTGGTACTACCTTGGTCAGTAATCCACCTTCTTTCGGTATGGGTTTCTATGACACCTGATTCAGTACTAGATCATGTGGTCTATGTAGGTTTAGGGAAAGTCCCAAAAAGTGAAAATGAATAAAGGATTTAAACTCTAACTTGCGATAAACTAAAGGGGTCTAGCTTATCTAGGAAGGGGCTTATGGACTCTACTAAAGCATCGGCACTAGTTAGCCCGAAGGGAGTCTTAGGAGTATGTTTTATATATGTTTATGTTATGATGTATATGAAGTATAGATGAAACTTGGCACATTATTGATACTACATGGTGAGTAGTTACCTTGTGAGTATGTGTTGAGTTGTATTGTGAAATTAACATGAAATGCATATCTAAATGTTATATATGTGGAGTTGGGAGTTGAACATTGGTCATGGTTTCTTTTTTAGGATACTTGAATGATTTTAAGGTTAGGGCTTTTCTTGGTCCATTGCATTGTTGGCTATAAGGATTCATAGTTGTTGTCTATCTTTAATACATATAATTGACTACACTTTTATTCATACTTGTGATGTATGTTGTGTGTGATGATACGGTTGTAGTAAAATCATGGGTTCAAGTATGTTGGGATGCAATTAATTGTTGAGTTAATAAGAATGTTTTTGTTAGTTGGTATGAATTGCTTGATTTGAATTAGACTTTTAAAAGGGGTTAAATGCCATGTTTGACTAAATGTCCCTTCTTTTAGCATGTTTTGATTTTATATGTCCATAACGTCCTAATCTAGTACTGTGGAGTACTACCCCATTTTCTTTCCCTTTCCCATAAATTTATGTTCTGGTCGTTGAAGGCTCATTCGGGATTGACTTGAAGAAGGCTTGATATTCTCTATCCATCCAAGTGGTAGGTCCCTACTTCCAAGGGAAATTTGCAATTATGCTTGCCTACGAAGTTCCTTTGTTTTTAAGGACTTTTATGTTCATTCCTTTTCATTGTGTACGACTATAAGGCCGAGTTTTTGGCTTCTTTACATTTGATATAGGGCTATGCCCATATTGTGATGATCGTTCAGATGGTATGAGATGAGACAATCTGTGAGAATATCTTTCTTTCTTATATATATGTATGTGCAATAAAAGTAGAAGGCTTTGTAACCTTCCTATATGAAGGGTCTACGTGTACTCGATACGACTATATATTATGTATATGTAGAGGTCTATGTAAACCTCCAAGTAGATGTAATGAAAAGTTTTAAATTTTTCCGCATTTTCAACCTATGAATTTAATTACATGAGACTAAGGGGCTAGTCTTAGTCCTTAAAGAGGACGACGACGTCGGTTACGTCTAGGGGGTAAACCCGGATGTGACACTAGAGCTTCAAGAAGAGAACGACTTCACCAAGGAATCCAACTCAAATTTGTGGGAAATCATCCTTGAGGTATAATTTCTTTCACTCTTGAAATATATTCCCCAAGAGGTCCATTCAAGAAGATTTTCAAACTTTCCCAAGACTAGGGTTTCAATCTAGACATGGGTTCTCTTTTCAAAACGAAATTGTTATTCAATTATAATGAATTATGATCTGTTATTGTTTATTAACTATGTAATTATGGCTGATTGTTGATAATCACATGTGATTTTCCCTTGAACCCTCGTTCTTCCCTAAACTCATTATATCTTTAAATTCTATGGAAATTGTGGAAGATGATGAGTATATGATTATGTAGAATCATAATTGTTATGTATTACTTCTTGAATTTACCTTGTTTATGTATTGGTTATGTATTATTTGGTAATGGAAGTATGAAGGTCATGAAAGGGAAAGAAAGTTTGTTTGTTGGTTCTTTCTTGAATTCAACTATGATAGATGAGTTACTTAGATAGTAATGCTCCTATGTCTAATGTGTGGTTGTGATGTTGGTGACAAGCATTCCTCACCCTTAACTCTAAACACTTGAATTGATTATGAAGTATGTTGCATGTTATGAATAATTTATTATAGATTGAAAGTATTTCCTGATTATGTTTAAAGGGTTAGTGAAAGGTTTACTGACTTTATGAGGTTTCTAAAGTGAAAGGGTTAGCTAGTCTCTCACTTATGGTTACCTATGAGTTGTTATATGAGATGTTTTTAAAGAGGAGTCTAGAAGAGATTAATATAAACTTGTATGATGAGTAAAGATAATTACTATAGGGAATAGATGCTTAGAACCAAAAGGGCCATGTAAATAAGATGGGATCTCACGTTTCCGGCTCCCCACATGAGTTTCCTCCATTTAGCAAGTCGAGTTTTCAGAATTTGTTTTGTCTCATTGAGATGGAAACCTCCCACATCTAGCAACTCCAGGTTTCTGAGTAAACAATATCCTGACCCTTAACATGTGCGAGATAGGGGAGGACTCAGCTTTATGGATCCACATCATTAGTATGCACCGAAAGGTTAAACCTTAGACAAGTGAAACCCTATTTTTCGGTATATGTGGAGTTAGAACACTGGATCCAGTAGCTCACATGGTCTAATGTCGGTTACCGCACTTTTTTTCCTAATGTAAAAATAAATGAAGAAGTTAAGTATGTGAACTCTTAGTAGGGCTTTTCTTAAAGGTTTCTATATTGTGTGAGGGAGAGCATGGGACTTCTCTTACACATTTACATGTAGGATACTAAGGGATCGTTCTAGTAGTGTTCTTTTATGATTAAGTTGATTACATGTTATGTATGTCACATTATATACGATCTTATGGATAAAGCATGTCATGATGAAATATGAGGTTATGTTGTATGCATGAAGTAGGTGAGTTAATTTGATACTTAGATTTGGATAGGGTTATGGGGTTCTATTCTTGACATTACTTACGTATTGCTTGGGCTGCTTATATGTGGGCTAATATCAAGTTGGGTGGACTTACGATGTTTCATTGTATATGCATGTTAAGGCTATTTGATACTGAGCATGGTTTTGACTAAATTGTTCATTTTTCCATGCATTGATGATTTTGATGCATAGAAGTCATACTTAGTACATGTGGTTTGTACTAACCCATGTTGCTTCCCTTTTCCCCAACAATGTAGGTTCCGACCATTGAAGAGCTTTTAAGCCCTTTGCAAGGAAGACTTAGACATTTTTCCAAGTTGTTGGTGAGTTCTCAAGTCCGAGGATGGTGCCACGTTTCTAGCTTGATTAGTATTATATATGTCTAAGACAATTGTTTCTTTACTTATATTTTTGAGACTTTGTTCTAAGCCTATATGTGGAATAATTGTACTAGTGTAAGGGCTATGCCCAAATTCTTATGCTTCTATAATAGATGGTTAAATGCGAGACAATATTAGACTAATTAAATGAATTGACTATGCTAAATGAGAAGTCTATGTACACTTCATAAACAAGGATTCTAGGTAAACTCCCTATACGATAAGTAAGAAGTCTAAGTATACTTCATATGTAAAAGTAATAAATTTTGTTCGCATTTTTCTACCTATGATATGCCATGATTTATACTAAGGGCTAGTCTAACTCCTCTTTAAGGATGTAGACGTCGGTTACATCTAGGGGGTGCTCGTCGATCGTGACAAATACCGACCGAACTCAAAATGTTGTTATGCAGGAAGCTTTGCAATGGGTTGAGAGTTGCTGAATTTAGGCATTTATCTATTGGGAAATTGGGTGGGCCTTTTGTTTTACTTTTTTGTGGGCTGACATTTGGATTGGGTTCTTTGGATTGGATTTGTATATCCAATTATAAATGTAATGTAAAATCAGAAAATGAACCGAATTACCAAATTATTAAAAAAAAATAAAAAATTGACCGATCATATCAAAAAATCGAAACCAAAATTAAAAAGCATTCAGTTTGTTCGGTTTTTTTGGTTTGAACAAAATTATGTCCAGCCCTACAAGCGTTCATATCGAGGCACAGAGCTCGCCAGGGGAGTTGCCAGTAATGAAGTGCTTGAATTTTTCAGAAAACCATCGACGCCCTATGCTCAGTGATGAATAAGAAGCCATTGCGGATGGAGCTTCCATTGTTTCCTAATAGACTATCTGTTGGTTTTGTCTTTGTTACTTTTTGTATTTGGGCTTGGGTCACTTTTGGACCCAAGTTTTGTATCTGTGATGACTTTCATTTTTTGATGTACTAAAAATTGGACTTGGTTCAAAGCTTAATCAAACTAGTTTTCAAGAAAATATAGGAAAAATTAGCAAAGTAGTCAGAAACATAAGTTAATTAGTAATAATCTCACTACTTTATAAATACTAGTAAAAATGTCTTTATTTTGAAAAATATTATGTATCCTTATTTAACCCCTATTTTATCTCCTACTGCATACACGTTTTCCAACTTCTTTTTAGAAAAAAATATTTTCTTTAACTCTATTGATTTAACGTTTTCGATATATCTCCCATTCATACCACGTCCCCCCACTTTGGCTCATACTTTTAACAAAATTGCTCTGTCTTTCATAATTCACCTTTCAGAATTTTCTCCAAATTAAATTTATATATCACTCTACCGTAATTTGGGTTCTATTTCTTCTTAGAAATCGAATTCACAAAAATTCCTTAAATTAAGTTTACTTCATCTTTATATTTTTAGATTTATTTTATGATTTTTTTTTGTTTTTTAAATCATTCAGAATTATGTTTGTGGGTAAATCTCAGACTTTAGACCTCATACTGTACAAAATCAATAATCTCATGTGCAGATAAGAAGTCAACGGTATGATTCTTACTAGAGGCATGTCAAACTTGTAAGGTTGATAAAAGTCATCATATGTATAGTAAAAGCTCTTCAGGTACTTTGAGATCTATTGTATCCCAGTATTACTCTAGAAATGAGTAGAGGATAATGTAGGATGTCCGCAGCTTATAATGAGGGAAAAGAGAGACGATTAAAATATTTATATTAACCCAATCGATGTGAAAGCCTTCCTCAAATTCATATCGGAATGTAGATATTCGTATTGACTCGTGTAGTAATTGCAATGAAAAGGATGGAGAAAAACAAATAGTTGATGAAGAGGTATTTAATTATTTTGCATGTTGAGCTAAAGTTGTTAAAGAACAATTTTTTCATATACTGTATTTGATTTATTTTTTTTATGTATCTAAAATCAAGTTAGTATGTGTATTGAATCTATGTTGCGAAAGTGTATGCTGAAACTGTGCCAATTTGTTTCATCAAGTATTGATGTATTATGGTATTTTGCAATTTATTTGCATTTGTTATCATTTTGGTAGTGACACTTATTTTAGTTTTGTACAAATGTAATCAAATGTTGACATCCCTTTTTCAGTTTTCTTACAGGCCAGCGGTACTCATACATTCAAACACAGTTTCCATGAGATCATAGTTCAGCTTTTATTGAACACGAATTGACTGTCACTCGTAAATGCTATTTTGTCTAAGTATGTGTAGTAATTTGTACTCTTTGTGTTCATCTACGTATACTTGGTAGGATGCTGCTATATTCCTGATCATTGATATGTGATTGAGTTT
>JAKWJA010000848.1:0-17692 GCA_027704765.1 Solanum habrochaites
AATGCAAACTTAAAAAAAAAAAACCTAATGTAGTTCCAATTCGAACATTGAGAAACAAAAGAGATTGGGGAAAATGTAGTTGGTAAAAATATACAATGGTAGAGTGTTGAAAAGCTATTTCAAAATATTAGTTGACGTATAAATAATCATTGAATCATTTTTACAAAAAAATAACCTATGGTTTTGTTGTTGTGTCACTAGTAAGTTTTGTATTGTAAAAGATTAATGCATCAATTGAACATTCTTTCTGAGATATAAGAATAGATAAGAATATATAGTGATAAATGATCCATCAGCCTGTTCATTTAAAATGTCAAGAATTTATTGTGTAAAATTTTTAAATGATAATATAAATAAATAAAATTAGGGGTTTCAACTTCACGCAATTATCCCGTCTCTGTGCTGTTGGTTCGATTTTTTCAAATATACAAACCAAATCATTTGTGTTTACTTTAAATTAATAACTAAACAATACTAATAAATCTAGATTTTTTTTTATTTGTCGATACAGTATTCATACAAGTATATATTAACTGGCCTCCAAATATTTTTTTAATCCATCCATAATCGAATATGACAAGGGCTTTCTCAACCAAATAACACAAAAGATGCGAGTGTGATGAAACAAAATATTCAACACAAAGATAATAAATCACAGAAAATAATTTTATGAAATGATTATAATTTTAAAAGTACTCAATCACCTAAAGTAAGTCTAGAAAGCATGAATGACATGATTAACATTAAATAAAAAATTATTAGTTTATTTAGTATGCAACATTAGTGTGAGTTAATTCTTTTTATTTGTTAGAATTGGCAGTTAGTTAATTTTGAATTGTAGTTGATTGCATTGCATCAGAAATGGATTAGAACCTTTACTGCGCATTCAAAATTCTAAATCCAAAAAAATTATTGATGAGAAAATCTTATGAAAAAATATTTGATATTAAAATTATGTAGAAGTCTATAACTTTAATGTAAATCTAGTAACTCAAAATTATCCGGACTAAACCAAGAAACTATGGAATAGTTATTTTCGGAAAGAATAGGAAAAATATGGAACATTTCCAAGTATAAAGTAAGTTTTTGTCATATTCAACGGTCATAACTTCTAACTCAGAGGAGTTATGGCAGTTCTTTATGTAGGTGGAAAGACCTTGGAAATAGCTTTCAAACAAACCGAGTTGCTATGTTTTTATGGCGTATTAGTGAGAATGATTGTTGAAAATTGGGTTATGGGAGGAGGAAGTTCTATTCGGATTTTGCAAGCAGTAAAGTACTCTATTTTCACCTACAATTTTCTAATTTTTTTTTTTTTTTTTTGGTTTAATATATATCTAATATAGATATAATATATATATATATATTATATAGATCTAATATTCATTATTCCCTTTGTGGGCTGATATGTCCTGTTATGTCCTTTTTGTCGGGGGAATAGATCATGGATGTTCTCTTTTGCATTTTTCATTCCAGTGAAATGTACCGTTTCTTTGATCTTCCATTCTGTGCACCTGGTATGCAATTAATGTTTTAGTTTCCTTCGTTTAAGTTATGTTGTAGATTTTGAGTTTCAAGCTTATCGAAGGATGTGTTTACAACTAATGTGACTGTGGCGCGAAAATCCACTTTCAAACCTAGAGCCACCGTGAAATCAAATTTGAAATCCAATGGCATCCATGAGAGGAAATCTGTGAAACCCTAGGGGAAATCGTATAAGAGAAAGGGAAAATCATACTAGAGAAAGAAAGGAGAAATCGTATTATGTTTTAGAGAAATATGAATGGGGTGAAAATTGTATCTATTAGAGAAATGAGGGAAAAATTAGTAATTAAGATTTTATGAGTCTATGTGGAGGTGAGGTTGTTTGGTGCTTATGTGGCATCCATATGGCCTCCACGTGACGTCCATATGGCACTTAACACCCCTCTGTTAAAAGTAAGTGTAAAAGTGACTCAATACTTTAATGTATTTTTGAGCCAGAATATAGTTAAGGTATATTTTAGCATTTTAGATAGGTAAAGATAATTTTGAGTCGTGTTCCGTTTTGTTATTAATAATAATCTTTGCCAAAAAAATCTTGTCTGACAAACAATAATTCGTTAATCAGTTGTCATAAAGGGTGCTCTCAAAAGTATACAAAGACGATTTCGTGCTTCGTCGCTTAAAAGTATATATAACTACGAAAAGAAAAAATCATAACAAAATGCTTAAACATTTGTTGCCAAATTTATTTGTTGTTAAAAAAAATTTTTTTTTTGTAGTTACGTAGTAGGGGTTTTGTCACTAAAAAGTTACTTACTACCGATAAAAACTTATGTCGCTAATTATGTACTTCAAATAGTGACGAAAATCAATATCTCTTAAATTATATGTATTTCCTAGTTGAAAAAAATCTTAATTTTTTCACTACTGACTATAATTTTATACAAAAAATTATTTTGTCTTAAATGTATTATGATAGAAATTTATCATTATAAAAAGGAAAAAAAATGCACAAGTACCCCCTCAACCTATGCCGAAATCTCAGAGACCCACTTATACTATACTAAGGGTCCTATTACCACCTTAAATTATTTTAAAGTCATTTCTACTCCTTTTCGGCCTCATTGACACTAGTTTGAAAGAACACAATCAACTAGTGTTGGGCCCACAAGATAGTGTCACGTAAGTAGAAAGGAGAGAAATTATTATAATTAAAATAAGTTAGGGGGAAATAGGACCTTTGTATAGTAAAAGTGCGTCTATCAGTTTGGGCATAGGTTGTGGGGTACATGTGCATATCCCTTATAAAAATGTTATATATATATATATATATATATATATAAGATTATAAAATTGTATATACTATTCCTATCTCGATTTTTTTCAACCATGATCAGTACATAGGGGGGGGAATAGTAGCTCACACATTATGATGACTTGGGGTGGGGTGAATCGAATCACAACCTTAGGGTTGGAAGTGAAGAAGCTTACCCAGAGACACAACTCTCCTCTTGTGGTTATTTGTTGTTGTTTTATTTTATACTCTCACTTCTTTCAAACATTTAACTTTTGTTAGAAACAAATATTATATAATTATTTATACCTTACACAAATAATGAATTTATCACCCACAATTGATTCAAATGTAGATTATATTTTAACTAAACGGTGTATTTTTTAAAATATCTTTAGATATATTCAGCAAAATTATTTATAATCGTTAGTTCATTCCTTTTATTTGTACTTTTATTTTTTAGTTTATTTCAATTTTCACACTAATGAGAAAAATTAATAGAAATTCAAGTAATATATTACACCTTTGCAAATACTAAGTTTATAAGTCCGTGTTATCTCTATATAGTTACTCTAGTTTACCAGTCACAAATCAGTAGACATGCACAAAACATAGCACAAAGACTTGACAATTTTTTTTTTATCGTGCTTATCAATGAAAGTGTATCAAATAAAAAAGAAGAGTGCTAAACAAACAAATATTAGTGATCTAGTGGTAGAACCGTGCCTACTCACAATATCTATAACCCGGATTGTATTTTTCAAAATATGCATTTTATAATTGCGTAATTTAAGATAATTGATGAATTAAACTTTTTCGTTTTTACAAAATCCACCGACTTCATTGGTTTTAATATCTTTCTATTCCTTATGAAACACTTGTATTATTCTTTTTTGTAAGTTTTCACCTGTAATTATGAACAATTGTAGAAAAAAAATTGTATTTAGCTACGAATTATTTTTGTAGTAAATAGTTTAATTATTCACTATAAATTTTCGTCGCTATTTTCGTTGTTACTAAATCATAGATTGATTAGAGACAATAAAATATGTATCACCAATTATTTAATTCTTGACAAAATAGTGTAATAATATTTAAATATAGATTTTCATAAATAAATTAATACGAATTTTAATTTGTCGATATGTAAAAAAATATATATTTTTAGATGAAATTCTTGTGTGTCAAAAGTTAATAAATTATTAAGATAAAAAAATGTTGTCATGAATTACATACACTATAAGTGAGGAAATAGTGTGTCACCGATAATTTTAAATTCGTGACTAACACTATTTAACAAAATGGCGTCAAATGATTTATTGGTGAAAAACTTTACTGGATAAACTTTGTTACGAATTCTTATGTTTCGTCACTAGAAATATTTGTCTCATATATTTAACCACAAAAAGTAAATTTTGTCACTAAAAGCAAATAATTAATGACGAATTTGATATCATACCTATATATCATATTTGTTGTAGTGGTTGCTGATTTGTTATTTTTAGAAAGCTTCTCCTATTAGTCATTAGGTTATTTATCTTTATTTACTCAATGTAAGCAATATTCCAAATATTATTCATTTACCTTCCTTTTCTTTCGTTTTTAATTTCAAAAGAATTTTATGGTGTTTCTCCTCTTTTTTATTTAATTGAAAACATCCACAAGTTTAATTACAATTAAAACACTCACAAAAATAACTACAATTTACAGTGTCGGAACGTGTTTTAATTTGTTTGTACATTAAATTTGTATAGTGGAGTGATATTAGCAGAGTAACATTTTAATCTTCCATCTATAAGTCAAACTAAACCACCCCAAACACTGTTATTTTTTTGACATTTCCCTTCCCCATCCCTTCCCTCCCCTTCCTTCCGTTAGTTGATATACCGTCGTAATTGGCTGATTCCGAATGCTTAGGTGATTTTTGTATGTCTGTCCTATACTCCCCCTTTCCTCCTCCTCAACTTTTATGTGGTCATTTCCTCCATATAGCCTCTACATGGCCATTATAGTTATACAAAGACTTTGTTGATCCTCAGCTTCCTTGATATGGTAGATTATTATGTTGTATTTAAATAAATAGTTAATTTGTTTGATTGTTTATGTTAATTGGGCTTAGTAAAATATATTTCCGTAATTATATATTGGTGCTTGATAAACTTCAAAATTCTCACTGGTTCCACATTGAGTTAATACCTAGCATGTCACTCAAACTTTTGCACTTTCTCTCCAGAAGTCACTCAACTTTCAATTTTCCCTCAAAAGTCATCAAACTATGCACTCTGTTCTCTCAGAAAGTCCCCACTCAACTTCAATTTTCCCTCCCAAAGTCACTCAACGATCCACTCTTTCCTCAGAAAGTCACTCATACTATCCACTCTTGCCTCAGAAAGTACTCAATTAATCAAATTATTTTAAGTACAATTTATTGATATTAATTATTTATATAACCAAACAAAAATTTTAAAATAAATTAAATCATTAGTGATCCACCACCTAACCGACCCATTAAAAAATATGATATGGACCCATTTTATTTTCTCTTGAACCTAAATTATCTCTCTCTTTACCTTGAATTAGGAGATTAGATTAATTGGATTTTAAAGATAAAATAAAATGGGTCATATATATTTTTTAATGGGTCGGATATAGGGGGGTGGTCACAAATAATTTAATTTAGTTTTGACAAAATTTTGGTTTGTTGATTATAAATAAATTGATATCAATATTTAATTAAAAATAATTAATAGATTGAGTGACTTTCTGAGGAAAGAGTGATAGTTAAGGTGACTTTCTGGGGAAAAGAGGGGATCGATAGTTTGAGTGACTTTTGAGGGAAATTGATAAGTGAGTGACTTTTGAGAGGAAGAGTGCATAGGTGAGTGACTTTTGAGGGAAATTGAAAGTTGAGTGACTTTCTGAGAGAACTAGTGCAAAGTTGAGGTGACCATTGATGTTAATTAACTCAGTTCAATTTGAATTTAAGAAACAAAAAGAGATTAGGTGAATATGAGTTGTTAAAAATATATTAAAAATTTGTAACTGTGAAAAAGATATTTCACATACGTTGACAATAAATCATCAGGAGCATTTTCGTTACAAGCATGGAACATTTTATGGTAGTTGTGTAATATAGTAAAGGGTTTGTATTGTAAAAGATTAATGCAATCAATTGAACACTCTTTAGGAGTAAGATAGCAGACTCTTTTTGACAAATAAAAATGATTAGGATACGTGATCATCAACTTGATTAATTTTAAATATCAAATGTAATATGTATGTAAATAATTTAAATTTGTAAATCAAATTAATAAAATTTGGGGTTTTAAACTTCGCATTTTATCCATGTTGGTTCGATTTTTTCTAAATATCAAACCCAATCATAAACCTTGATTTTTTTTCCCCGGTAAAATATTCATACAAGTATATGATTAACTTGTGCTCCAAATATTATATTTGTAAATCCTCTTGATCGTTTGGAGCACTAAAATTTTTTATTTCATAAAATACTTTCCGATGTGTTCTAAATGGGTATTTTGAATTATTCGTAATTATAATTATGAAAACAGTGGAGAAGTTTTACTAATTTATTTAGTTGGTGATTAAAGAAAATAATATCAAAATTAATAGTGAGTCACTTTCACCACTCCTATAATTATTCAGATATTAATTAGGAAAACATAATTTGTAGAGAAGAATAAAAGTAGACGAGAGAACAGAAGGTAGCGTTGAGCGAACAAAGTCACTGTACTGGTGATTTCTTATTGATATTATTGTTGAACTATATGGGTTTGATAGTGTGATTTATTTTTTAGGTAAGAAGAGGCAAACAAGTGGGAACAGTAATGGAAACTAAGGAAAATAATGAATTTTATTTTTGGTCAGAATCTTAGTTTGTGAGATTTGGAGATGACGAATAGTAGTGGATAAAAATTGGCAAGATGATTGTTCAGTGATGATAGAGTAAACCTAAATACTATTAAACATAGAATAGGCAAAATGTCAATTCAGTATACAAATTATACATCAGGTCACTGCTACTCAACGCAATGACCTTTTATTATTCAAGGTTTCTGTTTGATATGTTACCACAATATAATAAGGTTAATATATGAGATATTTTTAATCAAATATTAGGTGTACGATTTACTAATTTTATTAAAAAACTATGTCATGGAGGAATTATTGACTTACCCTTGAGATGGACTTTTAGGTAACAATTTAAGTAATTCATAATCGTACAGACATACCACTGTATATATGACATTATCATGTTGTTTGGAATGGAAATGGAAGAATGTTAGTTCATTCCTTGGTCAGGATATTAATGAATGACTTTTCTTGATCTGTTTATAATCAAAAAGCGAGAGTAAACCGATTCAAGTAGCTTACTCCAATAAGTTAAAATTTCATGCTCACCTCATTAAAATGATCATAAGTTTCTTGACGTTATTGATTAAATCATCTTAAGATAAACTTTAACACAATAATGATGTGAGATAGTATACTCAGTAACATTGCATCGAGATCTTTAATGACTTTATTCTGCTGTAATCAATCTTACACGCAGTGATGATTTCTTTGTCAATTTTATGAGAAGTAAAATTATTATATTTAATGACTTTATTTCGCTGTAATGGAAAAGTCAATGAAGAAAGAATCAGGGCAAGAAATTATTTTAAGTAACTTGAAATTACCCAACCCAGACTAGATTAGGAAGAAATTGGACTGATTAAGGTGTAGGAAAAACCTAGTATTAAATAAGAGATCTAATTGTGAAAATTTTGATGGGTAGTTCTTCCGAAAATAATATTTTAGTGAAAGGGTACATTCTGCCTCTGTCAGGGAAGCTAGAGCTGGATTTCGGCCTCTAGAGCGGTAAGGTTTCAACTCCCTGAATCAATTTTTCAATCCGTAGTAGAACCAAATTTATGTGTATCAATCGATGGGGAAGGTTTGACCCAAGAATTATTGGTGGAAAAAGCCCTAATTGGTATTCTAATCATATGTTTGAACTAGGTTTCCTAGTTGTTAGTTTTATGAAATTTAGTAGTGTGTGATGGACTCCCATATATAAATTATTAGTTGTAGACCCCACAAAACAAGAGGAAAACAAAGCGAAAGTGAAGGATCAGTTGTCTTGGTTTTCACGTTATTCTAGGTAGATGATGATACGGATTCTATGATTGTTTGATATACACTGTTTTGGCTCGTTGTGATCCTTGTATATGTATGATGTTGCAATATTAGTCATAGATGTTGAAGAGATATATAAATATCAATACTAGGAATTCATGGTTGAATGGTGATCTTGATGTGTATTGTGATGTGTGATGGATCATGATAGTATGTTCCAGGACACGAACTTGACTCAGATTGTCTATGTTCCAGCATGCTAACTAGATTGCGTGCCCTGTTCCAACAAAAAAATTGTAGATTGCCAACGTTTCGGTCATGATAACAATGTTTACTTTGGGTTCGTTTGAAGCGGCACCAACTATGTGATTATTAAGATATGAATTATGATGTTGATTCGGATATAGTATTAAATATGTTGATATTTACGCATGTGTTATAATGTTGTAATTGATTGTTTATGTTTCGCTAGTGGGATAGTATCGCGATTCTACCAGTACACTATGGTTTTATATTTATTCTCCACTTGCACTTCTTTTTTGTTAAGTGCGTGGCATCTTCTAGCGGCTATTGACACAACTCGTTTATAAGGTCAGTGACTGTTCGAATTTAAGGGTGAGCTGATTCTTCTGGGCTGCCTTGAGTTCTCTTTGTTTAAGTCCACTCTTTCCAGACTCATACTATTTGTTAAGGTGATGTTAAATTTTGGCATTGTACCCCATGTTCTTAGACTTGTTGTTGTTACAGTTTTGGTACATTGACTTTCATGTTATTCTAAGTTTATTTTCCGCATTTTTTTAGTTTATTAGACTTGTTTCTGTAACATAAATATGTTAGTTTAGATTATGTACTTTAGTTGGATGATAGTATTGGTTCTCCCACCATAGTGTTAGTGTGGGTGTCAATCACGACGGCTTGGGTCATGATATTATTGTTTTTGAAGATTTTTTCAACAGAAGATCTCTTATTTTATCACACAACCTCTCATACCATGAAAGAATTTCAAAAAGTTACCTTTGCTTAATGCTGACTCATCTTATCGATGTTCATGAAATATCAGTCCATGATTCAAATGGAGTCTCACAACCTCAACAAAAGCTTTTAAACAAATTGTGTGCTCTAGTTTGGTTTGATTAGATTACCTAACAAATGCATCTTGAATTGATTGATCTTGTCGCATTATTAGATCTTCATACTTCTTCGTTGTGTGGTCATGAGCACTATTCGATCCACCAATGTGTACATTTAATCTTTTTTTTTGTGTCAACTGCTATTGGGATATCACTTTGACTGTCTGATTAAAGAAGTCTTTCTCAAGGAAGACAATGTGATAATCTCCGCACATAATTCTACAAATTCTTTCTTATGCTAAAGTTCAACCATGATCTTTTATTGTACATAATATGCGAAAAAAGTTAAGTAATGTTAACAGATCGCGCTGCACCAAATTTGACCCATGTTTTAGCTAAGTTGATAGGATATATTCCATGTATTGAAGTATAATACTATATACTTAATCATATATTCCTATTAACCACGTGAAAAGGTAAGGTGTCCGTTGGATGATTGTGTTGTGGGGCCTGTGCCCAAAGCTAACTACACACTATCATGTGTTGTCAAATCATCAAATCCTATTTCAAAAACAGCAACCATTTCAATGTTTTTTTTTAAACTTATTAGTTATTTATTAAAACAAGAGAAAGTGCGATGTATACTCCTTTTATTTTATCACTCTCATATACTCTTCCATCTCATGGCAGACATCCATGGAATTCATTTCAGTTGAAAATGGAGAAGAGATTTCTTTACTTGAAAAAATATCTTTATATTGTAAATTTATACACATTATTAATGGGTCTCTTACTTGTAAACTTTATCAATTTAGTTATTCCGTTGGAATTTACCATCCATAATTAGTATTTGACCTACTTTAAATAGATTTATATAGAACTGCAAGTTTGTAGTGTAAAAATCAAACTGAAAATGAATAACAGTAGACCAGTTCAAATGACAAAAAAATCTTATTTGATGTTTTGTTGATTGATTGGTATTGAAATAAGAATCCAAGTACTTGTTGATGTGGTTCAACTAAAAAAAGAAAGTAAACCTGAGACAAACTCAACTCGACATAGAACATAATTTAAAAAAATATTTTATAACATAAAAAGGAAGGGGCTCACTCAGTGGGTTGGTTGGTTGAAAATTGGAGATATTAAAATGGGTTTTTGGGTGAATGAAATAGAATTCGAGTTGAATTACCTGCCCAAGTTGACTTTGGGTTAAAGTGTATCGGGTTGGGTCTTGACCCTCCTATTTTAACTCGATTAATATAAATAATTTTAATATAATGATATTTAACTTTTATAATCACAATACAAATTGCAGCTCAGGATTTTTTTTAAAAAACAACAACAAATGGATAATAAATACTAAAAGAAGTTGAACATATCATAATTCATGACTTTAATATAATAAAATATATTTGTAAGAAGAATTTCAAAAACGGTTTGTTGATTGTGAATGGAGGATTAAATTGGGCTAAATTGAAAAACTCTCTTAAAATGGGGTTATGCTTGAATGAAGTTGACATTGAACCAATTCAAGTAGCTGTTCTTGAGCCGAACCATTTATAATTCTGACGGGTTACCTATGTTGGGTTTTTCTACCCCCACCTTCCCAGGAGTCCCACACCTTTTTTCTCCCTTGGGACTCGAAACGCACACCTTCAGGTTGGAAGTGAGGCGGTTGCGTGATCATCCGATCAACTCCATACTACAAAATGTCACACAATCCGAGTCTACACTTGGACGGGGCCGAACCAACGACCATTGATGGGGCCTTAGCAACCCTTGAAAAAGGCTAGTTAAACTCAGCGGAAGACATAACTTAACTCAAGTATAAAGCTTGAAACATGCTCATGAAAAACACTTTAAATAATAGTCTTGCGCCAAATATGACACTTAATCCATCGAAGAGAAGAAAATAAAAGGCCTCTTTCATAAAAAATTTCAGATAGAATGAGAAATGAAGTTTTCATTTCTATGAACATGATAAATCATGAATTAATAACTACTTCCAATTTCCATTTTTTTATTAGTTATGAAATTTCCATGAAGTGGATCAAACATCATTCCATGGTATTTAATTGAGGTTCCTCTTTAAGAAAGTCCCCGCAGAGGTAGTTAGTTGATCCAAAATTTTTATTTCATCTTTCTTTGCCTGCTTTCGGTTGTTTGAGAAATCTTCCCATCCTGCTCGAGCAATTCTTATTCTTTCTTTTTCTCGTGATTGTTTTCCGATTGAGATGTATAGATCATGTTCACGGATTAACCAAAAGATGCAAAATCTCTAAATTGCCTTGTACCTTTTGTGATGGCCTACCACTCCCTTTTGGCATCTATAATTCAAAACGTATTTGAAAGCCATATTTGTAACCGCAAAAGTTCTTAGATGCGGCTAATCAGCCACATGATATTGCAGGTTTTTCCTTGCGTTGATCCTATTTCAATGGGAACTTGATTAGTCGATCCACCTACACGTCTTGCTTTTACTGTTATATCGGAATTTACTCCACATATTGCTTGACGTAAAACGGATAGTGGATTTTTTTCAGTCTTTCATTGAATCTTTTTCAATATGCAAATAAAGAGATACCCAAAACTGACTGTCTTACAAGATATTTGACTATGAAGCCTCTACTACTAATAAGATGAATGTTAGGAGAAACCCCACAACATTCAATAAAGGAAAAAAAACAATTAAAGAGTGCTCTAAGGATGCAAGAAAGGCTCACCGAATGACCGGAATGTCTCAATATGAATCAACGAGTTGGCGGGATGCTGATCCTGGTTACTGCGTCTTCAAAGACCAATACGACCAACTGCCAAATCAATATCTGGATGTACGATTATGCGAGTTAGAATGCTAACACAACTTCTAAGCTTGAAAGGATTAATAAAACTGCTTGAATGCTTTGGCTGGCAAACCGACGGCATCATCCATATCAGAGAGAGGTTGGGCTCTAGCAGGCGCGACACATCAGGGCTTATTAGATTGGATTTTTGACTTTTCTCTTCCGATTAAAATTCTAAACTTCTAAACTCCACGGATCTCACTCCAAACCCTTTGGCTGACTAAAATCCTCAAAACCCAATAGTTTAGACTCGTAAAACAGCCTGGAATCACAAATCGAACAACCAAAGGCATACAAAAACTCAACCAACAAGAATTCAATTGTTTTTCATCAAGAACGTCAATGTTGTCATTCATTCATTCTACATTAGACTTATTTTTTTGGGTGGGTGGAATAACCCATCACAGAAAGATCTATTTCCTTATTAGGTATCACCCCGATGAATTCCACTAACAGCTCGTGGCGTTCTGAGGTGAAATCTTGTTCTTTTTTTTTCTCCCCTTCTCCTTCTTCTCTTCTCTTTTCTCCCAAACCCTAAGCGCAAAAGAACTTTTCAAATCTAACTAAAAACTTTACCACAATTAAACTCTTAAAACAAATTAGAAAATTTATAAGGTGAATAGCTTACTTTACCCTGCTAAAATTCCTATAGAATTTCCTCACTTCAAATACGCGACCCCATAATTCTCTTACTTCCACATACATAAAGCATAGCTATCTCCCTAATAACCGACATCAAAAATAGCAAACTCTGCGTTGTTGGAAATATATTTCCAAGGTCTTTCCACTCACATGAGAACTTGCCCATAACTTTACTTTTTACACTTGGAAAAATTTTCCAGATTTTTCCAATTCTTTCCGAAAATAACTATTCTAGTTTGCTTGGTTTCAATCCAAGATTTTGGAGTTGCGAGATGTTACACTTAAATATCGACTTCTACATTTCTACATACTTTTTTAAATATCAAATAAATTTTTCATAGATTTTTATCATCACATATAATTTTTTTTAATTTTTTGAGATTTAGAATTTTGAATAGCGAATAAGGTTATAAATCCACTTCTATAAATGCAACTCGAATCACGTCATTCACATTAACTTAACACTAATTTCTAACAAATAATAAAATGAACTCAACCTAATGTTGAAAATACTACTCACCTAATTTTAGTTTTTTGATTATACATGTTAATCATGTAAATTAATGCCTTTTTAGACTTACTTTTAGTGTGAATTGAGTAAACTTTTAAATTATAATCTTTCCATTTCCATAAAGTTATTTTTGTGATTTATTTCTTTGTGTTGAATATTTAGTGTCATCACACTCTCTATTTTTGTTGTTATTTTGTGAAACACCTTCATAGTTTTTCTATTGTGTTGGATTAAAAAAATATTTGGAGGACAAGTTTTCTGGTAGTGTGTAGGAATCTTTCCCCCGGACCCGTCCCAAAACATCTAGGTTTATTCGTTATTGTTTCGTTTATTACTTTTAAAAGTTCGCCCACCACTAATTTAATTTGATATTTGAAAAACTCGAACCCACATGAAAAATTGGCAAGTTGTAGCACCCCCAATTTGATTAATTTGATTTATATACATTTAATTTTTTACACAAATAATTTTACTTTTGACATTTGACAAGTGAACCAAGTTGATGATCATGTAGCACACTAGATATTCTTATCTCAGAAAGAGTAAGATCTTTCTTATAATCTCAGAAAGAATGTAAATGATTGCATTAATCTTTTACAACACAACACTTCTATGTGACATAACATACCATAAATAGATATTTGCTTGTAAAAAATAGTCATGAGATTTTATTTACGTCAACTAAATAATTTGAAATATCTTTCACACTACCATATTTGGATATATTTTAACAACTCCAATTTTCCTTTTCCCCAATCTCTTTTGTTTCTCAATTTTGATTGGACTACAGTAGGATTTTTAAGTTGTCAAGTCACCAAATAATAATTACGAAATATATTTTAATTCAATTTAAAATAAATAATTAAAATAAATTCACTATTTTATTTAAATAACAACTTATAATCTACCATATAAAGGAGTTGAGGGATGAAACCAAGTTTTTGTAATAAAATATAATGGCATATAATAACATAAAAATAAAAAAAATTGAGAAGAGATGATAAACACGGAAGAACATATATCGAGTAAAATTAATATGTATTAATTGATTAATTTAATTAGAAATAAAATTGACGTAACACTTTAAATAATTGTACTTAATTTTTTTGAGTGTTTTAATTGTAATGAAATTTGTGAAGTTTAAATTAATAAAAAGAGGAAAACACCGTAGAATTCTTTTTAAATAAAACAAACATAAATTCATGTAAAGAAAATACTTTATAATATTGCTTCCATTGAGTTATTAAAGAACAAATCAACAACTAAGGGTGATTGAGAACAAAAAAACGTATATATTATAATAATAAGTATAAAAAAACATGACAAGAGAATGTTTAATTGAATGTTTTGTTTGTGTTAGGATGTCATGGTAGATTCTTCACATCAGATTTCGTGAAATGATCAGATTGCTTTGCAAAACTCATCCCCATTCAAAATTTTAAACTTATTAATGACTCATAAGACAAAAACTACGCGAGAGTTGCTCCCCTTCTTTTATAACTTGTATCCATTCTAATTTTGATGTTGAACATTATTTTATCTATAATAGACAATTCAATGAAGGGAGAAGAAATTTTTTGGTTAGGAATATTTGTCTTCTCTTGTACTATAATTATAACAAGTATTTCCTGTGTATCTTTTAACTTAAGTAATTTCAAGAATTACCTTTTTTTTAAGAGTTTCTACCATAATTAATGTTTGCCTTTATAGACTTATTTTTACACATATGTATCACGACAGGGTGTTTGAATTGACTTTAAAATTTGTCAAACCCAAATCTATTTTTAAGTGTTTCTTTTTCGTGATTTTAAGTCATTTTTTTTATTTATGAATGTATTTGACCAATATAAAAAATAACTTAAGATAAGTCAAAAATGATTTAAAATAAATTAGGAACTGTTTGCCAAGGTTATAATAACATGAGATAAATTTTAAAAAACTCGAGTTTTATTAATGTTTTTTTTGATTTATTGATTTAAAAATTTGACAAAATAATTTGGTTTAATATTTGAAAAAAATTGAACCAACCCGAAAAAATTCGAGGCTGAAAAATCCCAATTCTATTAATTAGGTTTAACAAATTTTTGAATTTTTACATAAACTAATTTAGTTTGACATTGTAAAACAAAATCGAGTTGATCCAATCATTACACTCCCACTTACAAACATTGATATTCTTATATTAAAAAAATTGTTTCATTTGTTGCTTAACCTTTTAAGCAAGCAACACTGGCTAGAAATAGGTAATTGGCTTATAAAATGTGAGCCCAACCTGATGATGATAAACCGTCAACTAGTTTTTATTGAACCTTTTTTCAACACTTAGTATTTGATCATTTTTTTAACATACTGATCTGCTACTACTATACTATCTACTACTCGATTTTCCCAATATCGTTTGGTTTCTCAATTCAATTGGAACTGTAGTAGAATTTTGATGTTTATCAAGTCACATAACTATCATTACTAAATATATTCCATCCCAATTTAACATAAAATAGTTAAAATAAATTGACTAATTTATTGAGGGAGCAAACCAAGTTTTTATAATAAAATATAAAGGCATCACGATAATATAAAAATAACAAAAGAAGGTTTTAATTGGATGGGCTTTTCTCTTAGGGCGGAGATAACAACTTCTCATCAGATTGGTAATCTTGCTCCAGGTTTGGGCTGAAATGATGGTATTGTCCTGCAAAACATCATCCTAGTTCAAGTTCTTTAACTGATCAATGAACTCATAGACAAAACCTACCCAGAATCTTGTCCTTCTTTTATCACTTTTCAACCATTCTTCTTCTGGTGTGACATTATTTCTCTATCCAATCACTATCAAATTAGTAAAAGGAAGAAGAAAATTTTTTGTTGAGAGATTGTGTTTTTCTCTTGTACTATAATTTATAATAACCAGCATATTGGTGTCTTTCAACATTGGTAAGTTGATATAAATTTTGTTAGCTATTTTTGTGTTTGCCTTTTATTTTTTTGATTTTCTTTTCTTAATTAATGTTTGCCTTTTATATTTTTCATTTTCTTTCATTTATCAATGTTTTCCTTTTATAGACATATGTATTGACCTAAAAATAAATAATTGCTTATGAAAAATTAGAAGGTGCTTGGATTGGCTTACAAGTCAATCAAACTTACTTTTAACTTAGTTTTTCATTTCTGGATGTGTTTGACAAATATAAAAAATAATTTAAAATAAGTTTAAAAAAAAGAGTAACATACGTCAGAAAGTGTTTGACAAGGTAAAAAATACTAAAAATAAGTTAAAACAAACAAACGCCGCCAACATATTTCAAATCTACAATTAGGTCTCCCCTTACCTTTTAAAGTTTTTGACTTAAAGTCATTTCAGTTTTTTAATTCGACTTAAAAGATAATTGACCTTAGTATTTGATACTCCGTGGCTTCCACAATTGTTTGACAAGGTATCTAAAAATTTTAAGAAAAATCCAATTTATTGTCAATTTAAAAAATCAAGAAATAATGAATTAAAATTTTCCAATTCTGGCCTAATAATTGCTTCATTTTGTTCGATTGAAAACTTATATAGACTTTTGATATTCTTGATATAGTAGAGTTATATTATTCAAATTACATTTTGTGTTAAATTTCATGAGGGGAATGCATTACCTTACCTTGACAAACAACGGAAAAGGGTCTAAAATATCCTCAAAATATAGGAAATGGTACAAAATTACCCTCCAGCCACCTATTGGCTACAAAATACTCTTCCACCCACCCTTTGGGTTCAAATAGCCACTTGTCATTCCACCTTTTGGTCAAAATTGCCATATTATTTCAACGGTTTTTATATTAAAAACTATTTAATTATTTTTTTTAAATATGTGGCGCTCACCGATTTGTTTATAATTTATAACACTTATGTAGTATAATTTATAAATCAATCCACCTACCCACTCATTAACTAATTAACCTTCCAAATTAATAAATCACTCACATTATTAAATGCAACAACATAAAAAGGCTACTCCAATTGAAAGTGTTTTTTTTAAAAAATTTGAGGCGAAAATATCTAAGATTTAAATTATCATACATTCCACGTGGTCTAAATAAAAAGTAACCGATAACTCAAAAGTCTGACTTTGTTGATCTTAATTATTCTTTTTACGTCCAATTATAGTGATGTTACTTCATATGTAACTTTTTTTCAAAATATATATTAAAGGTTTTTAAACACCTCATAAAATATTTTATAAATTATATTTTAAAAAAAAGTTTGATTATTCGGGATGTCTTACTTCTTTTACCTTTAATCTAATTCTAATTCAATCTTTGAAAGAGAATCAAATTGAAAGTGTCCTACTAAATAAGCGCTCAGCAAGCATAATTTATTGGGGATACGATTCAGATTCGAATAATTTTGGTTGTTCATTTTCATTTAATCATAATTTCATCAATCGTGTTATAGTATGTTTTATCACGATTTTGATATTCATAGTTTTGATTAGTAATTTGGTGGGGTTTTAGTTAGTACTGGGTGGGTAGTGGTTTTGTTGATAACTAATCAAATAAATTAAATTATAAACCAATAGTTTTGAAAATCAAGTATATTAAAATATTTAAATAGTTTTAAATTTAAAATATTAAATAAGTGGTTTCAAAATTTTGAACTCAAAGGTGGATGCACAAGGGTATTTTGGAGCCAATAGGTTGGATGAATAACGGCATTTTGGAGCAATAG